>JAJIBD010004047.1:0-163360 GCA_021461705.1 Cryptotis parvus
GGTCCAGCGGAGGCAGAGGGCCCCGGCTGCCCCTGGACCCGGCACCGGTGGTGTCCAGCGTCCCAGTGGGCGCCTCAAGCAGCATGTCTGGGGGTTTGACGGCCGCGAAAACCGACAAACCCCGGGGCGCTGCCCCGCGCAGGGACCCGGAGACGCAGTGGCCTGGGCAGCCGGAGTGACCCGGGAGGGGGCCGGGGCCGGGGCGGCAGGGTGGGCAGGAGGTGGGCAGCGAGGTCTCGCGCAGCCCCCGCGCCCACCACCGCCCGGGCCCCTGTCCCCTGCGAGCACGAGGGTCCCCACCTGCGACCCTTCACTTCTGGGGTCACCTGGACGCGGGAGAAACGGCCCCGCCCGCAGAGGCGACCCCGAAAGCCCAAGGGGCGGTGCCGCGGCTCCCCGGGCCCGCCCACCGCCGGCGCGCCCGCCTCCCAGTGGTGGCTCCGCCCCAGGACCGCGCTCCCAATGGTCGGGCCGCGGGGCCGCGCCTCCCCGGAGCCTCGGAGGGGAGGTGGGCGCAGCGTCCGCAGCCCCCTCGGCGAGCAGCCCCGACGCCCCCCTCCCGGCTGACGGCGCCAGGCCCGGCCCGCGCAGGCTGCGCTCCCGACGTCCCGGCAGCCCCGCGGCCGCCCCCGGCCCGGCGCGGGGACGGGCGATGACGTCATCCGGGGGCGGCGGGCATTGGGCGCCATTTTGAAAAGGCGCAAACTCCCGGCGGCGGCGGGTGCTCAGGCAGCGGGTGCGCGGCGCGCCGCTTCGTCCGCTGCCGCCTCGGCCGCTCGCGGCTGCCCGCCGGCCATGGCAGAGTGAGTCCAGGGGGCGAGGGCCAGGAGACGGCAGCAGGGGCTGGGCGCGCCGGCAGGACTGACCGCCCGAGTGGTGGGCGCAGGGCCGGGGTGGCAGGGCAGAGGGCTGGGCGCAGAGATGGTGCAGGGATGTAGGGGTGCAGAGGTGGGTGCAGGGATGTAGGGTGCAGAGATGGTGCAAGGATGTAGGGGTGCAGAGATGGGTGCAGGGATATAGGGGTGCAGAGATGGTGCAGGGATGTAGGGAGTGCAGAGATGGTGCAGGGATGTAGGGGTGCAGAGTGCAGGGATGTAGAGTGCAGAGATGGTGCAGAGATGTAGGAGTGCAGAGATGAGTGCAAGGATGTAGGGGAGTGCAGAATGGGTGCAGGGATGTTGGGGGTGCAGAGATGGTGCATGGATGTAGGAGGTGCAGAGATGGGTGCAAGGATGTAGGGGTGCAGAGATGGTGCAGGGATATCGGGGTGCAGAGATGGTGCAGGGATGTAGGGGTGCAGAGATGGTGCAGGGATGTAAGGGGTGCAGAGTGCAGGGATGTAGGGGGTGCAGAGATTGCAAGGATGTAAAAGTGCAGAGATGGTTGCAAGGATTAGGGGTGCAGAGATGGGTGCAGGGATGTTGGGGGTGCAGAGATGGTGCATGGATGTAGGGGTGCAGAAGGAAGCAAGAGATGGAAGTGTGCAGAGATGGTGCAGGGATGTCGGGGTGCAGAGATGGTGCAAGGATGTAGGGGTGCAGAGATGGGTGCAGGGATATAGGGGTGCAGAGATGGTGCAGGGATGTAGGGGTGAGAGATGGTGCAGAGATGTAGGTGTGCAGAGAGTGGGTGCAGGGATGTAGGGGCAGAGATGGTGCAGGGATGTAGTGGTGCAGAGATGAGTGCGGGATGTAGGGGTGCAGAGATGGTGGCAGGGATGTAGGGGTGCAGAGATGGTGCAGGAGGGAGGTGCAGAGATGTTGCAGGGATGTAGGGGTACGAGATGTAGGGGTGCAGAGATGTAGGGGTGCAGAGATGGTGCAAGGATGTAGGGGTGAGAGATGGTGCAGAGATGTAGGGGTACAGAGATGGTGCAGGGATGTAGGGGTGCAGAGCTGCAGAGCAGGACGAAGGGGTGCAGAGATGAGTGCAGAGATGGGTGCAGGGGTGTAGGAGTGTAGAGATGATGCAGGGATATAGGGGTGCAGAGATGGGCGCAGGGATGTAGGGGTGCAGAGGTGGTGTGCACAGGGATGTAGGGGTGCAGAGGTGGGTACAGGGATGTAGGGTGCAGAGGTGGGTGCAGGGATGTCGGGGTGCAGAGATGGTGCAAGGATGTAGGGTGAGAGATGGTGCAGGGATGTAGGGGGTGCAGAGATGGTGCAGGGGATGTAGGGGTGCAGAGATGGTGCAGGGATTTTGGGGTACAGAGATGGTGCAGGGATGTCGGGTGCAGAGATGGGTGCAGGGATATAAGGGTGCAAAAGATGGTGCAGGGATGTCGGGGTACAGAGATGGGTGCAGGGATGTCGGGTGCAGAGATGGGTGCAGGGATGTAGGGGTGCAGAGATGGGTGCAGGGATGTCGGGGTGCAGAGATGGTGCAAGGATGTAGGGTGAGAGATGGTGTAGGGATGTAGGGGTGCAGAGATGGTGCAGGGATGTAGGGGTGCAGAGATGGTGCAGGGATGTAGGGAGTGCAGAGATGGTGCAGGGATGTAGGGGTGCAGAATGGTGCAGGGATGTAGGGGTGCAGAGATGTAGGGGGTGCAGAGATGGTGCAGGGATGTAGGGGTGAGAGATGGTGCAGAGATGTAGGGGTACAGAGATGGTGCAGGGATGTAGGGGTGCAGAGCTGGGTGCAGGGCGTAGGGTGCAGAGATGAGTGCAGAGATGGGTGCAGGGATGTAGGGGTGTAGAGATGATGCGGGATATAGGGGTGCAGAGATGGGTGCAGGGATGTAGGGGTGCAGAGGTGGGTACAGGGATGTAGGGGTGCAGAGGTGGGTGCAGGGATGTCGGGGTGCAGAGATGGTGCAGGGATGTAGGGGTGAGAGATGGTGCAGGGATGTAGGGGGTGCAGAATGGGTGCAGGGATGTAGGGGTGCAGAGATGGTACAGGGATTTTGGGGTACAGAGATGGTGCAGGGATGTCGGGGTGCAGAGATGGTGCAGGGATGTAGGGGTGCAGAGATGGTGCAGGGATGTAGGGGTGCAGAGATGGGTGCAGGGATATAGGGGTGCAAAAGATGGTGCAGGGATGTCGGGGGGTACAGAGATGGGTGCAGGGATGTCGGGTGCAGAGATGGGTGCAGGGGATGTCGGGGTGCAGAGATGGGTGCAGGGATGTCGGGTGCAGAGATGGTGCAGGATGTAGGGGTGAGAGATGGTGTAGGGATGTAGGGGGTGCAGAGATGGTGCAGGGATGTAGGAGTGCAGAGATGGTGCAGGGATGTCGGGGTACAGAGATGGGTGCAGGGATGTAGGGGTGCAGAGATGGTGCAGGGATGTACGGGTGCAGAGATGGTGCAGGGATGTACGGGTGCAGAGATGGTGCAGGGATGTAGGGTGCGGAGATGGTGCATGATGTAGGGGTGCAGAGATGGTGCAAGGATGTAGGTGCAGAGATGGTGCAGGGACGTAGGGGTGCAGAGATGATGCAAGGAGCGTAGGGGTGCAGAGATGGTGCAGGGATGTAGGGGTGCAGAGATGGGTGCAGGGATGTCGGGGTGCAGAGATGGTGCAAGGATGTAGGGGTGCAGAGGTAGGTGCAGGGATGTAGGGGGTGCAGAGATGGTGCAAGGATGTAGGGAGTGCAGAGATGGTGCAGGGATGTAGGGGTGCAGAGATAGGTGTAGGGATGTAGGGGGTGCAGAGATGGTGCAGGGATGTAGGGTGCAGAGATGGGTGTAGGGATGTAGGGGTGCAGAGTTGGAGTGCAGGGATGTAGGGGTGCAGAGGTGGGTGCAGGGATGTAGGGGTGCAGAGGTGGGTGCAGGGATGTAGGGGGTGCAGGGATGTAGGGATGCAGAGGTGGGTGCAGGGATGTAGGGGTGCAGAGATGGTGCAGGAAATAGGGGTGCAGGGATGGGTGCAGGGATGTAGGGGGTGCAGGGATGTAGGGGTGCAGAGATGGGTGCAGGGATGTAGGGTGCAGAGATGGGTGCAGGGATGTAGGGGTGCAGAGGTGGGTGCATGGATGTAGGAGTGCAGAGGTGGGTGCAGGGATGTAGGGGGTGCAGAGATGGTGCAGGGATGTAGGGTTGCAGAGGTGGATGTAGGGTGCAGAGGTGGGTGCATGGATTTAGGGGGTGCAGGGATGTAGGGTACAGAGATGGAGTTGCAGGGATGTAGGGGTGCAGAGGTGGGTGCAGGGATATGAGGGTGCAGGGATATAGGGTTGCAGAGATGGTGCAGGGATGTAGGGTTGCAGAGGTGGATGTAGGGGGTGCAGAGGTGGGTGCAGGGATGTAGGGGTGCAGAGGTGGGGCGCAGGGCTGGGCAGCAGAGGCGAGTGCAGGGCTGGGTTTAGGGCTGGTGCTGGACTTGGGGACCAATGGGCGCAGGGCGAGCGCTGAATTGCAGGTGCAGGGATGCGGCTCGGCGTGGCGGGTTCGGGGCAGATGCGGTGGGCTGGAGCTCACGGTGTGCCCACCAGGGCGGGCGGCAGCGACTTGCAATGGTGCTTCCTCGCGAGGTCAAGGGGGCCATCGACGAGGACGTGGCGAAGGTAGGCTGCAGGGGCGGCCGGGCGGGCCCAGGGGCGAGGACATGGCCCGGGGTGTGGCCAGTCCTGGACCGGCTCGCTGGGCCACAGCTCCTGGAGTGCGGTTCCTGGGCTGGGGAGGGGGCTGCTGCCGAGCCTCCTGGGGGAGGCCAATCTCCAGCCGCCCCTGGACTTAACCCGCTGCAGCGCCAGCCGCTTGGTCTCGCTGCGGGCAGAGCTTGGTGCAGCCCCTCGCCTGCGTGCCGGGGGTCCTGCAGGCGGGAGAGCCCCCACCGGGTCCCTGCGGGGCGGATGGAGTGTGGCCTGTGCTGGGGTCCCCCACCCTGCGAACACTGGTGGACTCTTCTTGCCCTTGTGGCCAGTGCTCCGAGCCCTGGGAGAGCTCCGCTGGGTCTTACCTGCTGTGTGTGTCTCGCACTCTCTCCCTCCTCTTTCTCCCTTGCCCCTTCTCTCCCGACCCCTCCAGGACCGAGCTCACCTGGGTCTTACCTGCTGTGTGTGTCTTGCACCGTGGGGTTGCAGGGACAGACCCCGACCCCGGACATCACCAAGCTGAGTCTTTAGCCTCTTCTCTGGGACACAACACCCAGCTCTGTGCTTAGGGCTGACTCCAGGCTCTGTGCTCAGGGCTCACTCCTGGCTCTGTGCTCAGGGCTCACTCCTGGCTCTGTGCTCAAGGCTCACTCCTGGCTCTGTGCTCCAGGGCTGACTCCAGGCTCTGTGCTCCAGGGCTCACTCCTGGCTCTGTGCTCAGGGCTCACTCCAGGCTCTGTGCTCAGGGCTCACTCCTGGCTCTGTGCTCAGGGCTCACTCCGGCTCTGTGCTCAGGCTCACTCCTGGCTCTGCTCAGGGCTCACTCCCGGCTCTGTGCTCAGGGCTCACTCCTGGCTCTGCTCAGGGCTCACTCCTGGCTCTGTGCTCAGGGCTCACTCCTGGCTCTGTGCTCAAGGGTTGACTCCTGGCTCTGTGCTCAGGGCTCACTCCCGGCTCTGTGCTCAGGGCTGACTCCAGGCTCTGTGCTCAGGGCTCACTCCTGGCTCTGTGCTCAGGGCTCACTCCAGGCTCTGTGCTCGGGGCTGACTCCCGGCTCTGTGCTCAGGGCTCACTCCTGGCTCTGTGCCTCAGGGCTCACTCCAGGCTCTGTGCTCAGGGCTCACTCCAGGCTCTGTGCTCAGGGCTCGCTCCTGGTAGGGCTCAGGGACCCTTTGTGGTGCCAGGGATAAAGGGAGGTTGTTCCGTGCAGGCTACGCCTGGCCTCCTGCAGGTCCCTCTGGCCCGCAGCCCTTTAATGAACTTTGCTGCTGTTACGGGAGTGACGGTAAGCAGAAGCGAGGTGTGCTAGCCTTTGAAAACGGTCTTTGAAAAAGCCCAGACAGGAATATTCTTTGTTTTTTGGGTCACACCCAGCATTGCTCAGAGGTTCCTCCTGGCTCTGCGCTCAGGAATTGCTCCTGGCAGTGCTCGGGGACCCTATGGGATGCCGAGGGATCAACCCTGGTCAGCCACATGCAAGGCAAAAACGCCCTCCCGCTGTGCTATCGCTCCGGCCCCAGGGAATGTTTTGTTCTTTACGGGTTGAACTCCCCCACTCTTGAGGCTGAGGCAGTGCCCTGCTGTGGGTTTGAGCCTCCTGAGAGAGGCTCCGGGTGAGCCGAGGTCCTGTGGGCGCTGCCCAGGGGGTTTCCAGCCCAGGGTTCTCAGCGTGCTGGGCCCCACCGGCAATGGCTGCGTGACTTGTCACCTTTCCCTCAAACACTCGTGCTTGGCTGATGGTCTCGGGCACTGCCCCGTGGTCATGAGGAGGGTGTGGCGTGCGGCCTCTGGGGCAGGGTGCACCGGCGCCCACTCGAGCCTTGGTTCTGGCCCCTCAGCCCGCGCTGCTTCTACGCTCCCCCGCGCTGGCCGCAGTGACCGTGGCACCGAGTGACCGGGCGACAAGGCTAGCAAGGGCGAAACCAGGTGCTTTCCTCACTCTCCAGGAAGAGGGTTGTGGCTGGCAGACAAGGCCACAGGACTTAAGCGCCTGTGCTGGGCACTGACTGGCCTGCTGACCACCATCACACCCGCGCGGGGTCAGCCAGCTCGGCACATGGACAGGGCCTTTCCAGGCCGCCAAACAGGGACACTTTCCACAGGTCCCTCAGCTCTGCTCGCGGCTGTTTGCCAGAGCCTTCCCGGTGGACCCTACCTGCTTGCCCAGGGCCGGGCACGGGGGGGCCGTGGGGCGGGGAGCCTGCTGCACGGTGTGCCCCCGCCCACCCGATGCCTGCTCCTGGCCCTACATCCGGCACGGAGCAGCGGGCATGGGACAGCCAGGGAGAGCTGTCCGGCTCTCCCACGGTGGCGGAGCCTCTGGACGCTGAGAGAAGTTTGGCCACAGGCCTCCCCAGACGGCAGGTGTGCCGTGGACAGACAGGTCCTGCCCCGCTCAGACTGACCTGGCCACCAGGCTGCTTTACCTTGACATCCCTCCGGCCTGTGGCTCCCTGTCCCGGCCCTGGCCTGCACCTGCCCTTCAGACACTCGGAGCACTTTGTCCCTGCGCTGAGCAGGCCACTCGCTGTGCCTGTGGCTCTCAGGGACGTGGCCGGGCCACTCGCTGTGCCTGTGGCTCTCAGGGGCGTGGCCGGGCCACTCATCATGGTGTCCGTCAGAGTGGCGTGGCCGGGGTCACTCCCTGTGTCCGTGGTGTCCATCAGTGATGTGGCCGGGGTCACTCGCTGTGCCTGTGCTTCTCAGGGACGTGGCCGGGCCTCCCCTTCCAGTGTCTGGCGTGTCAGAGTGACGTGGCCAGGGCCACTCCTCATGTGGCTGTCCGTCAGAGTGGCGTGGCGGGGCCACTCCCTGTGTCCGTGGTGTCCATCAGTGACGTGGCGGGGTCACTCCCTGTGTCCGTGGTGTCCATCAGTGACGTGGCCAGGGTCACTCCCTGTGTCCGTGGTGTCCATCAGTGACGTGGCGGGGGCCACTCCTCATGTGGGTGTCCGTCAGAGTGGCGTGGCGGGCCACTCCTCATGTGGCTGTCCGTCAGAGTGGCGTGGCCAGGGTCACTCCCTGTGTCCGTGGTGTCCATCAGTGGCGTGGCGGGGTCACTCCCTGTGTCCGTGGTGTCCATCAGTGACGCGGCCAGGGTCACTCCTATGTCCGTGGTGTCCATCAGTGGCGTGGCCGGGTCACTCCTATGTCCGTGGTGTCCATCAGTGACATGGCGGGGTCACTCCCTATGTCCATGGTATCCATCAGTGACGTGGCGGGGTCACTCCCTGTGTCCGTGGTGTCCATCAGTGACATGGCCGGGGTCACTCTCTGTGTCTGTGGTGTCCATCAGTGACGTGGCCGGGTCACTCCCTGTGTCCGTGGTGTCCATCAGTGACATGGCCGGGTCACTCTCTGTGTCTGTGGTGTCCATCAGTGACGTGGCGGGGGTCACTCCCTGTGTCCGTAGTATCCATCAGTGATGTGGCCGGGTCACTCCTGTGTGCGTGGTGTCCATCAGTGATGTGGCGGGTCACTCCCTGTGTCCATGGTGTCCATCAGTGACATGGCTGGGGTCACTCCCTGTGTCCGTGGTGTACATCAGTGGCGTGGCCAGGTCTGTTCCCGTGGCTGTGGTGTCTGTCAGTAGGACCAGATCTACTCACGGTGTCTGTGGCGTCTGTACGGAGGCGTGTCTGTCTCCTGCATTCCAGAGTCAGTACTTTCCAATGGCTTGAGAGTTTTGGTGATGATTTTATTAGAGTTTTAATCTGTGACGGTTGCTTTTTTTCCTAAAGAAGTGATGTTAAGTGAAACTAAAGATTCATTTGCTTAACTCTAGCTTGACTGTGTCTTGGCAGGGGTGGGGTGACAGAGATAATTGTGAGGGCCTGGTCATGCGACAGAGCAGCTCCCCTGCGTGGACTTTATGTCCAGAGAGATGCGGAGTCAGGGGCCCACAGAGGACGGCCGGCCTCATCCCTCCTTCCTGAGTGTGGAGATTGGGAGGGTCCAGGGGTGAGGGTGGGGCCCTTTCCAGGGAAGAGGTGTGGAGAGGTCAGAGGGATTCTTGTGGGTATCCCCCCAGCTGTGCCCGTGGACCGTCCATGTACGCCGCTGGGTCCCTCCAGCCCTGGGGCAGCGCCTGCCCTGCTTGTTCCGGCCCAGGCTGGTGACTGAGGCGTTGGTGAGCCCACTTCAGCGACTGTCCCACAAGCAGCCGCCAGCTCTGCAGTGTGACTGCGTCTACATGTGCGTGCTCGAGCTGTCCCCTTGAGCACAGGCTGTTGCATGTGGCGGCGTGCTCCAGCTGTCCCCGTGAGCACAGGCTGTTGCATGTGGCGCGTGCTCCGAGCTGTCCCCGTGAGCACAGGCTGTTGCATGTGGCCGCGTGCTCGAAGCTGTCCCCCTTGAGCACAGGCTGTTGCATGTGGCAGCGTGCTCCGAGCTGTCCCGTGAGCACAGGCTGTTGCATGTGGCGCGTGCTCCAGCTGTCCCCTTGAGCACAGGCTGTTGCATGTGGCAGCGTGCTCCAGCTGTCCCCCGTGAGCACAGGCTGTTGCATGTGGCCGCGTGCTCCGAGCTGTCCCCGTGAGCACAGGCTGTTGCATGTGGCAGCGTGCTCCGAGCTGTCCCCTTGAGCACAGGCTGTTGCATGTGGCCGCGTGCTCGAAGCTGTCCCCGTGAGCACAGGCTGTTGCATGTGGCCGCGTGCTCCAGCTGTCCCCGTGAGCACAGGCTGTTGCATGTGGCCTCGTGCTCCAGCTGTCCCGTGAGCACAGGCTGTTGCATGTGGCCGCGTGCTCCGAAGCTGTCCCCGTGAGCACAGGCTGTTGCATGTGGCCGCGTGCTCCGAGCTGTCCCCTTGAGCACAGGCTGTTGCATGTGGCCGCGTGCTCCGAGCTGTCCCCGTGAGCACAGGCTGTTGCATGTGGCCTCGTGCTCCAGCTGTCCCGTGAGCACAGGCTGTTGCATGTGGCCGCGTGCTCCAAGCTGTCCCCGTGAGCACAGGCTGTTGCATGTGGCTGCGTGCTCCGAAGCTGTCCCGTGAGCACAGGCTTCTGCTGCTCCTTCCCATCTACGTGGCATGGCTGTGCACATGGTGTGGCTGTGTACATGGTGTGGCTGTGTACATGGTGTGGCTGTATACGTGTCATGGCTGTGTACGTGGCGTGGCTGTGTAAGTGTACATGGCTGTGTACATGGTGTGGCTGTGTACATGGTGTGGCTGTGTACATGGTGTGGCTGTATCACGTGTCATGGCTGTAATGCGTGGCGTGGCTGTAAGTGTACATGGCTGTGTACATGGCTGTGTACATGGTGTGGCTGTGTACATGTGCGTGTGGTGCATTTGCATTTATGGCTATGCAAGTTTATGCGTAGCTGTGTGTTTATAATTGTATGGCTGCATGTGTATACATACCTGCCTGCATGTGTCTGTGTAAGTGGCTGTGTGTGTTCGTGGCTGCGTGCGTGTGCGTGGCTGCAGGTGTGTGTATGTGGCTGCGTGCGGTGTGCGTGGCTGCAGGTGTGTGTGCGTGGCCGCAGGTGTGCGTGCATGGCTGCAGGTGTGTGTGTCGCGTGGCTGCAGGTGCGTGTGTGCGTGGCTGCAGGTGTGCATGGCTGCAGGTGTGTGTTCGTGGCTGTGTGTGTGCTGGCTGCAGGTGTGTGTGCATGGCTGCAGGTGTTGTGCGTGGCTGCAGGTGTGTGTGCATGGCTGCAGGTGTGTGTGCGTGGCTGCAGGTGTGTGTGCATAGCTGCAGGTGTGTGTTCGTGGCTGTGTGTGTGCTGGCTGCAGGTGGCGTGTGCATGGCTGCAGGTGCGCGTGGCATGGCACGCAGGTGCGTGTAGTGTGCATGGCACGCAGGTGCATGTGTGCATAGCTACGAATGCGTGTGTGCATGGCTGCAGGTGTGTGTTTGTGGCTTTGTGTGTGTGCTGGCTGCAGGTGCGTGTGCATAGCTGCAGGTGCATGTGTGCATGGCCGCAGGTGTGTGTGTGCATGGCTGCAGGTGCGTGTGTGCATGGCTGCAGGTGCGTGTGTGCATGGCTGCAGGTGTGTGTTCGTGGCTGTGTGTGCTGGCTGCAGGTGTGTGTGCATGGCTGCAGGTGCGTGTGTGCATGGCTGCAGGTGTGTGTTCGTGGCTGTGTGTGCTGGCTGCAGGTGTGTGTATGGCTGCAGGTGTGTGTGCATGGCTGCAGAGTGCGTGTGTGCATGGCTGCAGGTGTGTGTTCGTGGCTGTGTGTGTATGGCTGCAGGTGTGTGTGTATGGCTGCAGGTGTGTGTGCATGGCTGCAGGTGTGTGTGTACATGGCCGCAGGTGTGTGTGTTCATGGCCGCAGGTGTGTGCGTGCATGGCTGCAGGTGTTGCGTGCTGTACACCACCGCCACATGCTTTGCTTCAGGCCTGCAGTGTGAGTGCCCATGCAGTGTTCAGTGGCCCTGCTGTGTGACCGGTGCAGGTCACTGCCCATGGGCAGCAGCACTTGGACTGTTGTAGTCACTGCGTGGGGGGACCTGCAGGGTGGAGGGTCTCCCGGGGTGGCATTTCTGACCTGGTTACAGAAACCGCCCTTGGCTGTGGCGTGGAGGGCAGGTGCTGGCTGATGGCTGCTCTCCGCCCAGGGGCCATAGCCGCCACGTGTGTGGTGGACATGTCCGTGCATTCAGTGTGTCGGCGAGAGACTCCTGGACTTGCTCTTCTTGCTGACATCGAGGCGAGCACCGCAGCGTCACCCTCTGCTGAGCGGGGAGCGTGGCCCTCGTGTACCCGAGCTGTGCATGCTCTAGGGAGGGGCTTGGCCACCCCGGCTGTGCTGGGGCTCTGTGCCTCGGGGTCCTTCCGGGGGCTCAGAACCATGTGTGGTGCTGGGCGAGTCAGGCGGAGCTGGAGAACGCGCGTGTGGTGTCGGGCCGAGTCAGGTGGAGCTGGAGAACCGTGTGTGGTGCCGGGCCGAGTCAGGTGGAGCTGGAGAACCCTGTGTGGTGCCGGGCCGAAGTCAGGCGGAGCTGGAGAACCAGCGTGTGGTGTCGGGCCAAGTCAGGCGGCGGAGCTGGAGAACCGCGCGGTGGTGTCGGGCCAAGTCAGGCGGCGGAGCTGGAGAACCGCGTGGTATCGGGCCGAGTCAGGCAGAGCTGGAGAACCATGTGTGGTGTCGGGCCGAGTCAGGCGGAGCTGGAGAACCACGTGTGGTGTCGGGCCGAGTCAGGTGGAGCTGGAGAACCATGTGTGGTGTCGGGCCGAAGTCAGGCGGAGCTGGAGAACCCTGTGTGGTATCGGGCCGAGTCAGGCAGAGCTGGAGAACCATGTGTGGTGTCGGGCCGAGTCAGGCGGAGCTGGAGAACCATGTGTGGTGTCGGGCCGAGTCAGGCGGAGCTGGAGAACCCTGTGTGGTATCGGGCCGAGTCAGGCAGAGCTGGAGAACCATGTGTGGTGTCGGGCCGAGTCAGGCGGAGCTGGAGAACCCTGTGTGGTGTCGGGCCGAGTCAGGCGGAGCTGGGGAACCATGTGTGGTATCGGGCTGAGTCAGGCGGAGCTGGAGAACCGTGTGTGGTATCGGGCCGAGTCAGGCGGAGCTGGAGAACCATGTGTGGTATCGGGCCGAGTCAGGCAGAGCTGGGGAACCATGTGGTATCGGGCCGAGTCAGGCAGAGCTGGGGAACCACGTGTGGTGTCTGGCCGAGTCAGGCAGAGCTGGAGAACCACGTGTGGTGCCAGGCCGAGTCGGACCAGCTCTGCCAGGTGCTCTCTGGGCTGATGCGCCGTCCTTGGCTGAGGGCACCGTCCTCTACCGACAAGGAAACAGGTCCCAGGAAGGTGAGTTTTCATGGCTCGGGCCAGCCTTGTGAGTGAGGACAGATCCCACGGCCCTGCCTGTGGCCGTCCTCCAGTGCCAGCCGTGTGGCCCCTTTCCGCTTCTTCCGTGCCCCCACTCGGACAAGCAACAGGGGAGCCCCCAGCTGTGGCCCTCGGTGCTGCCCCTCGGGTTTCTGGGACCTGCAGTCCTGACCCCTCCCCTAGTGCAGCCCCTGGGCTCTGCCTGGTGTCATGTGCTGCGACCATTCAGGACACGGGCGCTGCCAACATGGACGACAGTGTAGGTGTGGGGTCCGAGGGCTGAGGGGCGGGGTCTGAGGGCTGTGGGGCGGGGTCCGAGGGCTGCGGGCGGAGTCCGAGGGCTGCGGGGCGGAGTCCGAGGGCTGCGGGGCGGGGTCCGAGGGCTGCGGGGCGGAGTCCGAGGGCTGCGGGCGGGGTCCGAGGGCTGCGGGCGGGGTCCGAGGGCTGCGGGGCGGGTCCGAGGGCTGCGGGGCGGGTCCGAGGGCTGCGGGCGGGTCCGAGGGCTGTGCGGCGGGATCCCCTGTACACCCCCATGTGGCGCTGTGGCAGGGGTGAAGGGGTCTCGTGGTTGGCGGCCCTCGCCTGGACGAAAGCTCAGGGCATCTTTTCATGTGGGACCTGGATTTGACCCCTCACACCACCTGGTTCCCAAGCACCAAGGCAGGAATAGTCCGAGCACTCCTGGGTGCGGCCTCAAGACCACAAAAATAGAACCCAAAATATTTTCCTGGAAAGCAGTTTTTGAAATTCCCTTGCCTTGAGAGTATTAAGCTTGTCCAGTCAACATGCTACAAATCTTCCTTAGGGAAAGTCTAGCCGGGCGGGGCGGGTGGGGGGTGATTCTTTGCTCAAGTCTGAGCTCCGAGTCCCTCCGTCCTTCTGTGCTTGGGCACTGCTCCAGGCCGGCTCCAGCCCTCTGCCTGCGGGGTCTCGGAGGCTCGGGGGTTTCCCAGAGCAAGGGAAAGTGGTCCTCAGAGCAGCTCCGGTACAGTGATGATACTGGTCACCATGTCCCACTATGGGCCAGGGGCTGGACAGTGGCCCAGCGCCCCCTGTGGGTGATCCACGGCCGCCTCTGCAGGTAGCAGGTGGGCCCTGAGTGCACATCTCCGACATGGAGGGTCTCCTGGATCTGAGTAGCTCTGAAGGCAGGGATTGCACAGGGCTGGCCAGGATGGGAGGGGCTGCGGGGAGCGGGGGTGCCGGGTGTAGACGGGGAGAGGACCCAGGGGACTTCGGGAGCGGGAGGTGCTGGGTGTAGATGGGAGAGGACTCGGGGACCGGGGGTGCGGGTGTAGACGGGGAGAACCAGAGGACTCGGGGACCAAGGTGCGGGTGACGGGAGAACCAGAGGACTCGGGGGACCGGGGTGCCGGGTGTAGACGGGGGAGAACCAGAGGTCTCCGGGGACCGGGGTGCGGGTGTAGACGGGGGAGAACCAGGGGACTCAGGGAGCGGGGTGCCGGGTGTAGACGGGGAGAGGACCCAGGGGACTCGGGAGCGGGAGGTGCTGGGTGTAGATGGGAGAGGACTCGGGGAGCGGGGGTGCCGGGTGTAGACGGGGAGAGGACCCAGGGGACTCGGGGCGGGAGGTGCCGGGTGTAGACGGGAGAGCCAGGGTAGTGGAGTCAGGGCCTCCACTGGCTTGTTGGCACAGCTGGGAGGTCTCGGGTCCCAGCCGCCGTGTTCACGGGTGTAGCCATCACCACCACCCCAGCTGTGATGTGGGTCGGGGTGACCGCACGGTCCTGTCTGTTCTGTTTCTGTGTGCGTGGCCGGGGTGCGGACTCGGGGCCCGCTCCTGTGGTGCTCAGAGGGCCGTGCCGGGGTGGCTCTGGGCCAGCCTTGCCCCTTCCTGTCTCCCAGACGCAGATGGATTTTCCCTCCCTAACGCCAGTGAGATTTCACCCAACATGTCTCAGGGGATGGGCCAAGCCACATTTCAGGAGAATCACCAACACCCGTGTGGGTCAGGCACCCACGCTCACGCGCCCGTGTGGGCGATTTCTCCCGGAGGTGTAGGAGCCCCTCATGGAGCCTCTGCAAACTCTCTTCCCAGAGACAGCAGTACGTAAAGGTAGAGTCCAGCGCAGGCGTGGGCCACGGCCCCCGCCTGCCCGCAGAGACATGGACCTGCCAGCCCGCAGACGGCCCCCCCGCCCCCGCCAGCCCTGCTGTGTGTCCATGTCCTTGACCCTGAAGTCGGTGGACGCCCGGGGGACTCATGTCTGCCACCCCAGGACCGGCTGGGGAGACCCGCCCTCCCTGGCCGGCAGGTTCTTGCCTTTCTCCTCTCAGGAGAATTTCAGGAGCCAAGCCGCAAAGTAAAACAATTTCTTTGGAGGCTCTGGATAAAGGGAAGGAGGAAGAAAGTGAGTGTAACTCACTCAAGGAGGGAACCCGGGCGTGAGCACACGCATCCCAGCATCAGACACGAAAGCATCCAAGTCACATCTCGAGGGGGGAGTGCGGGCGGCACCTGTGTTGGCCACATGGGCCCAGCCATAGGCCCTTCCTTTTGTTCAAGGGGACTGTTAGAGGGTGTTTCGCGAGCTGCCCCCACGTGAGACTTCTCCGAAAGCAGAGCGAGCCTTGAAGGGCTCTCGCTGGCTTCTCTGGCAAAGGCGGGTCGCTCAGGTGTTACAAAAGCCTTCCCTGCAGTCTGTCTAGGCAGACGTTCGTTTCCCTGTGGGGTTCAGCCTCCCCAGGGGCTCCTCGCTGGTGGATCTTACCGGTCTCGCCTTGGTTCTCCCAGTTTCAGGCCAGTTGGATTTATTACTTCAGAAGTCCGTTTGCCTGCGCCCTCCCCATCTGCCTGCCCCACCCTCTGCTGTGTGATTTCAGCCACAGCACCCACGTGGCGGCGGCCCTGGAGCATGAGCCAGGACCCCTGACTGTGGGTGTGGGGCTGGAGCGGGGGGGTCGCAGCTCCGTAGGGACCTCCTTCCTCTCGTCTGAACAGGGACGGCCGTTGGCTGAAATGGATGTTGGTAATTTCCGTCTTCCTGGCTTGGTAATTTCGTTATTGTTCAGTGGGTATATTTTTTTATTTTAGAGCTCTTCCAAACTACAGAGGTATTTCTAATTTTAGGTTCATACATATTTACGTAGTCTAATGAAAGTCGCTTCTCACGGCTGGCAGTCACGGCTGTGCTCTCAGATTCTGTCCATTTTAATTACGCCCGGCGTTGCTGCGGAGCTGTTGGCTGTTAATTACGCCCCACTGCGGCCTTGGGGCAGCAACGACACAGATTTAGTTCCTGCTAATCCAATGTAGAAGACTTTAGATTCATTGAAGAGAATCAGGCTTTTTGGCATAATTTCATTGAAAAAGCGGCTCTTCTAACAAGAAGACACCGAATCCCTCTCCCTTTCCAAACGAGGGGTGCCGGGACCCCCCCCGGCACTTTGGGAGGTTCCAGGTTTCCCAGCTGGTTCTTTCTGACCGTCCTGCTCTTGGGGTGCTGGATTCCGAGCCGCTGGGACCCTCTCCTGTCCTCAGGGCAGCCCCGTGTCTGCGGCGTCTGGGATCAGGCCACACTGGGGCCGGCCGCAGCCGCGTGAGTCAGGGCCTCGCTGGCGGGCAGCCCGCCTCCGCCATCCACGCTGTGGCCGGACGTGGCAGTTGGTGCCTCCCTGCCCTGCTGAGCGGCCTGTCTCCCAACAGCTGACATCATCTCCACGGTCGAGTTCAACTGCTCGGCGACCTTCTTGCCACGGGGGACAAGGGCGGCCGAGTGGTCATCTTCCAGCGGGAACCGGAGGTCAGTGGGGCGCCCGCCGGGGCTCTGCGTGCCCAGCCTCGGCCACACACCTCCAGGTCCCTCCTGGTCTTCCAGGGGGGAGGGGGGGTGGGCCATGCCAGGCGCAGCCACCCCGGCGTGGAGAAAGGCGTGTGCCTTGTCCGTCCTGCGCCTCTCCAGGGCTGCCTGGGTTCCCAAGGCCCACGCCCCGACAGCCTGTTGGGACAGCGGAGGGTCACTCACGGTCGCCCACCCGAGTCCCCACAGGCGCCCTGAGCCCCCTGCAGCGCCCAGGGGGCACCCGCCTCCGTCCCTGTGGCCCGCCCAGAAAGCCAGTGTGGCTTAAGCCGGCTGAGACCTTCCGTCCAGCCCTGCCCTGCCCTGCCCTGCCGGGCCCTGCCCCGGGAGGACACGCGTGTGCTCACGTGGACTCTCGCTCCAGAGTAAAAGCCGCCCGCAGGCACGCCGGAGAAAGTACAACGTCTACAGCACTTTCCAGAGTCACGAGCCCGAGTTTGACTACCTGAAAAGTCTAGAAATCGAGGAGAAGATCAATAAAATCCGGTGGTTGCCACAGCAGAACGCGGCCCATTTTCTGCTGTCCACCAACGGTAGCGCCCGTGGGCGGCCGTGCTCCCTCTCGGGTCCCTTCGGTGCCTCTTCTGGGGCTTACTTCTGCCCTGTCGACTTGGGCGGGTGAATGATGGAGGGGCGAGTTCCAAACTGAAGACCCCCAGCTGCAGCCCCCAGCCCCACCCAGCCCGGCTGCTCGCTCCGCCCCAAGTCTGGCCCGCCCTGGCCTTTGTCCCCGCCCCAGGACTCAGCCCCGCCCCAGGATTCAGCCCCGCCTCTGGTCCCGCCCCCAAGACTCAGCCCTGCCCCTGGTCCCGCCCCAAGACTCAGCCCTGCCCCGGTCCCGCCCCAGGACTCAGTCCTGCCCCTGGTCCCGCCCCAAGACTCATCCCCGCCCCCTGGTCCCGCCCCAGGACTAAGCTCTGCCCCTGGTCCCGCCCCAGGACTCGGCCCCGCCCCTGGTCCCGCCCCTGGGGTCGGGTCCCGCCCCTGGGGGTCGGGTCCCACCCCGGGCTCCAGGCCTGGGCCCACCCCGCTAACCTTTGGGAGGCTGCTCTCACAGTGCTGCTTGTGTGGTCTTTCTTTTCAGATAAAACTATTAAATTATGGAAAATAAGTGAACGTGACAAAAGAGCAGAAGGCTATAACTTGAAGGACGAGGACGGACGACTCCGAGACCCCTTTAGAATCACTGCACTGCGGGTACAGCACCTTCCCTTCCACCGGGGCCTTTGGGTGACGGGCGAGGAGTAGGGTCCCTCCTGTGACAGCTGATCCCAGGGGTGTCAGCCATGCGGTGTCGCGGCACCGTCCTGCGGCCAGAGCACAAGCCCACGTCCAGCCTGTCTCTCCCCGCTATGGTCGCACCGGCAGTGCTCAGGGTTACTCCCGGCTCTGCACTCAGCAGTTATTCCTGGCAGCGGGGGGACCATAAGGATGCAGGGATCTGGCCCAGGTTGGCGTGTGCAAGGCAGATGCCCTCCCGCTGTGCTGTCGCCCGGCCCCTGATTGTCTCTCTCTCCTTTCGGCGCTGTGGTTGTAATACCGCTACTGAAAGTCACATGTATTCCGTTGGCTCCTAGCAGCACTCGGTTCCTGCCCAGAGCCGTAATTTCCAACTCTAACTGTCGGGCTGGTGCCATCTCTGCCCTGCCTGCCCGTCTTTGCGACAAGCACTAACGTGGCGCCCACCCTCCTGCCCTGGGCTCTGCTGCTCTTGGAGTCAGTCTCATGCTGTGTCTCATAGCCTGCGCGCGAGTCCTGGGCGTGTCACAGCGTGGATGAGAGCCGCCCTGGGCGTGTCACAGGGTGGATGAGAGCAGTCCTGGGCGTGTCACAGCGTGGATGAGCAGTCCTGGGCGTGTCACAGCGTGGATGAGAGCAGTCCTGGGCATGTCACAGCGTGGATGAGAGCCGTCCTGGGCGTGTCACAGCGTGGATGAGAGCCGTCCTGGGCGTGTCACAGCGTGGATGAGAGCCGTCCTGGGCGTGTCACAGCGTGGATGAGAGCCGCCCTGGGCGTGTCACAGCGTGGATGAGAGCCGTCCTGGGCGTGTCACAGCGTGGATGAGAGCAGTCCTGGGCGTGTCACAGCGTGGATGAGAGCCGTCCTGGGCGTGTCACAGCGTGGATGAGAGCCGCCCTGGGCGTGTCACAGCGTGGATGAGGGCAGTCCTGGGCGTGTCAAGCGTGGATGAGCAGTCCTGGGCGTGTCACAGGGTGGATGAGAGCAGTCCTGGGCGTGTCACAGCGTGGATGAGAGCCGTCCTGGGCGTGTCACAGCGTGGATGAGAGCAGTCCTGGGCGTGTCACAGCGTGGATGAGAGCAGTCCCTGGGCGTGTCACAGCATGGATGAGAGCAGTCCTGGGCATGTCACAGCATGGATGAGAGCAGTCCTGGGCGTGTCACAGCGTGGATGAGAGCAGTGCTGGGCGTGTCACAGGGGTGGATGAGAGCCGTCCTGGGCGTGTCACAGCCCGTCATGAGTGCAGTCATGGGTGTGTCATAGCCCGTCACGAGTGCACTCATGGGTGTGTCATAGCCCGTCACGAGTGCACTCATGGGTGTGTCATAGCCCGTCACGAGCGCAGTCATGGGTGTGTCATAGCCCGTCATGAGTGCAGTCATGGGTGTGTCATAGCTCGTCATGAGTGCAGTCATGGGTGTGTCATAGCCCGTCACAAGCGCAGTCATGGGTGTGTCATAGCCCGTCATGAGTGCAGTCATGGGTGTGTCATAGCCCGTCATGAGTGCAGTCATGGGCGTGTCATAGCCCGTCACGAGTGCAGTCATGGGCGTGTCATAGCCCGTCACGAGTGCACTCATGGGTGTGTCATAACCCATCACGAGCACAGTCATGGGTGTGGCATAGCCCGCTGATGAGTGCAGTCATGGGTGTGTCATAGCCCGTCACGAGTGCAGTCACGGGTGTGTCATAACCCGTCACGAGTGCAGTCACGGGTGTGTCATAGCCCGTCACGAGTGCAGTCACGGGTGTGTCATAACCCGTCATGGAGTGCAGTCACGGGTGCGTCATAACCCGCTCACGGCGCAGTCATAGGTGTGTTATAGCCCGTCACGAGTGCAGTCACGGGTGTGTCATAGCCCGTCACGAGTGCAGTCACGGGTGTGTGCATAACCCGCTCCACGCGCAGTCCTGGGTGTGTCATAGCCCGTCACAAGTGCAGTCATGGGTGTGTCATAGCCCGTCATGAGTGCAGTCATGGGCGTGTCATAGCCCGTCACGAGTACAGTCATGGGTGTGTCATAGCCCGTCACGAGCGCAGTCATGGGTGTGTCATAGCCCGTCATGCGTGCAGTCATGGGTGTGTCATAGTCCGTCACAAGTGCAGTCATGGGTGTGTCATAGCCCGCTCATGAGTGTGTCATGGGTGTGTCATAACCCGCTCTTGAGTGCAGTCATGGGTGTGTCATAGCCCGTCACGAGTGCAGTCATGGAGTGTGTCATAGCCCGTCATAAGTGCAGTCATGGTTGTGTCATAGCCCGTCATGAGTGCAGTCACGGGTGTGTCATAACCCGTTCACGAGCGCAGTCATGGGTGTGTCATAGCCCATCACGAGTGCAGTCATGGGTGTGTCATAGCCCGTCACGAGTGCAGTCATGGGTGTGTCATAGCCCACTCACGGGAGTGCAGTCATGGGTGTGTCATAGCCCGTCATGAGTGCAGTCACCGGTGTGTCATAGCCCGTCACGAGTGCAGTCACGGGTGTGTCATAACCGCTCACGAGCGCAGTCCTGGGTGTGTCATAGCCCGTCACAAGTGCAGTCATGGGTGTGTCATAGCTCGTCATGAGTGCAGTCATGGGCGTGTCATAGCCCGTCACGAGTGCAGTCATGAGTGTGTCATAGCCCGTCATGAGTGCAGTCATGGGTGTGTCATAGCCCGTCACGAGTGCAGTCATGAGTGTGTCATAGCCCGTCACGAGTGCAGTCATGAGTGTGTCATAGCCCGTCATGAGTGCAGTCATGGGCGTGTCATAGCCTGTCACGAGTGCAGTCATGGACGTGTCATAGCGGCGCCACGAGTGCAGTCATGGGTGTGTCATAACCCATCACGAGCCCAGTCATGGGTGTGTCATAGCCCGCTGATGAGTTTAGTCATGGGTGTGTCATAGCCCGTCACGAGTGCAGTCATGGGTGTGTCATAGCCCGTCACGAGTGCAGTCATGAGTGTGTCATAGCCCGTCACAAGTGCAGTCATGGTTGTGTGTCATAACCGCTCACGGCGCAGTCATGGGTGTGTTATAGCCCGTCACGAGTGCAGTCATGGGTGTGTCATAGCCCGTCACGGGAGTGCTGTCATGGGCGTGTCATAGCCCATCACGAGTCAGTCATGGGTGTGTCATAGCCCGTCCCAAGTGCAGTCATGGGTGTGTCATAGCCCGTCACGAGTGCAGTCATGGGTGTGTCATAGCCCGTCACGAGTGCTGTCATGGGCGTGTCATAGCCCATCACGAGTGCAGTCATGGGTGTTTCATAGCCCGTCAGAAGTGCAGTCATGGGTGTGTCATAGCCCGTCACGAGTGCAGTCATGGGTGTGTCATAGCCCGTCACATGTGCAGTCACGGGTGTGTCATAGCCCGTCACGAGTGCAGTCACGGGTGTGTCATAACCGCTCACGAGCGCAGTCATGGGTGTGTCATAGCCCGTCACGAGTGCAGTCACGGGTGTGTCATAAGCGCGTCACGAGTGCAGTCATGGGTGTGTCATAACCCATCACGAGCCCAGTCATGGGTGTGTCATAGCCCGCTGATGAGTTTAGTCATGGGTGTGTCATAGCCCGTCACAAGTGCAGTCATGGTTGTGTCATAACCCGACATGAGTGCAGTCACGGGTGTGTCATAACCCGCTCACGGCGCAGTCATGGGTGTGTTATAGCCCGTCACGAGTGCAGTCATGGGTGTGTCATAGCCCGTCACGAGTGCTGTCATGGGCGTGTCATAGCCCATCACGAGTCAGTCATGGGTGTGTCATAGCCCGTCCCAAGTGCAGTCATGGGTGTGTCATAGCCCGTCACGGAGTGCAGTCATGGGTGTGTCATAGCCCGTCACGAGTGCAGTCACAGGTGTGTCATAACCTGCTCACGAGTGCAGTCATGGGTGTGTCATAGCCCGTCACTAGTGCAGTCACGGGTGTGTCATAGCCCGGTCACGAGTGCAGTCACGGGTGTGTCATAACCGCTCACGAGCGCAGTCATGGGTGTGTCATAGCTCGTCATGAGTGCAGTCATGGGTGTGTCATAGCCCGTCATGAGTGCAGTCATGGGTGTGTCATAGCCCGTCACAAGTGCAGTCATGTGTGTGTCATAGCCCGTCATGAGTGCAGTCATGGGCGTGTCATAGCCCGTCACGAGTGCAGTCATGGGTGTGTCAGCCCGTCACGAGTGCTGTCATGGGCGTGTCAGCCAATCACGAGTGCAGTCATCGGTGTTTCATAGCCCGTTACAAGTGCTGTCATGGGTGTGTCATAGCCCGTCACGAGTGCAGTCACGGGTGTGTCATAGCCCGTCACGAGTGCAGTCACGGGTGTGTCATAACCCGCTCACGAGCGCAGTCCTGGGTATGTCATAGCCCGTCACAAGTGCAGTCATGGGTGTGTCATAGCCCGTCATGAGTGCAGTCATGGGCGTGTCATAGCCCGTCACGAGTACAGTCATGGGTGTGTCATAGCCCGTCACGAGCGCAGTCATGGGTGTGTCATAGCCCGTCATGCGTGCAGTCATGGGTGTGTCATAGCCCGTCACAAGTGCAGTCATGGGTGTGTCATAGCCCGTCATGAGTGCAGTCATGGGTGTGTCATAGCCCGTCATGAGTGCAGTCATGGGCGTGTCATAGCCCGTCTCGAGTGCAGTCATGGGCGTGTCATAGCCCATCACGAGTGCAGTCATGGGTGTGTCATAACCCATCACGAGCGCAGTCATGGGTGTGTCATAGCCCGCTGATGAGTGCAGTCATGGGTGTGTCATAGCCCGTCACGAGTGCAGTCATGGGTGTGTCATAACCCACTCATGAGTACAGTCATGGGTGTGTCATAGCCCGTCACGAGCGCAGTCATGGGTGTGTCATAACCCGCTCATAAGTGCAGTTTTGGGTGTGTCATAGCCCGTCACGAGTGCAGTCATGGGTGTGTCATAGCCCGTCACAAGTGCAGTCATGGGTGTGTCATGCCCGTCACGAGTGTAGTCATGGGTGTGTCATAACCCATCACGAGCGCAGTCATGGTGTGTCATAGCCCGCTCATGAGTGCAGTCATGGGTGTGTCATAGCCTGTCACGAGTGCTGTCATGGGTGTGTCATAGCCCGTCAAGAGTGCAGTCATGGGCATGTCATAGCCCGTCACGAGTGCAGTCATGGGCGTGTCATAGCCCGTCACGAGTGCAGTCATGGGTGTGTCATAGACCATCACTAGTGCAGTCATGGGTATGTCATAGCCCATCACGAGTGCAGTCATGGGTGTGTCATAGCCCGTCACGAGTGCTGTCATGGGTGTGTCATAGCCCGTCACGAGCGCAGTCATGGGTATGTCATAGCCCGTCACGAGTGCAGTCATGGGTGTGTCATAGCCCGTCACGAGTGCAGTCATGGGCGTGTCATAGCCCGCTCAGGAGTGGTCATGGGTGTGTCATAGCCCGCTCATGAATGGTCATGTGTGTGTCATAGCCGCTCACGCGTGCAGTCATGGGTGTGTCTTAGCCTGCTCATGATGCAGTCATTCTGTCTGTCCTCTTCCTCTGCCGCCTTTCACTTGGCGTGATACTCCTTGCTCATCGTGTACACGCATGTTTCATGGCTTAATTTGTCCTGGGGACTGCTCACTGGTCCACTGTGCCGCTGAGTCACAGTTCCTCTGTCCAGGCATCTTTCTCCGGCTCTGGGCTGTTTCCCAGAGAAGCTCTCTACAAGCCTCCTATGAGAGGCCGCTGTGGGCTGGGGTCTGGGCTCGGAAAGGCCCCGAGAGCCTCCCCCAGGCCTCCTAGGCTACGCGGGTGGAGGTGCGGGGGCCTCGTCGTCTTGCCCAGCTCCGCCCCTACGTCCAGGTCCCGGTGCTGGAAACCCATGGAGCTCATGGTGGAAGCGAGCCCCAGGAGGGTGTTCGCCAACGCATACCTACCACATCAACTCCGTCTCCGTGAACAGCGACCCACGAGACCTTCCTCTCCGCTGACGACCTGCGGCGTCAACCTCTGGCACCTGGAGGTCACACACAAGAGCTTCAGTATCCTTGGGGGCCTCTCCCCACCTCTCCCATGCTCATCCCAGCATCCTGCCTCCGTCTCGCCTGGGGTCTCTCTCCGGGTGGGTCTGGCCGGCCTCCCCGCTTTCTGGAGAGAGGCCGGGTTGTGGGGCTCCCCCGGGGTGGCTCCTGGCTGAGCAGCAGCTGCGCCGCTTCGTTGAGGGGAGGATGGTGCTTGGTTTCCTGGGCCAGGTGGTTTCTGAGTTGTGCTTAATCGATGGAGAGCAAGGGTGTTACTGTGTGTGTGTAGCTGTGCATGTGGCTATGTGTGACTGTGTATACTGTGTGTGGCTGTGCATGAGGCTGTGTGTCTGTGTCTGTATGGATGTATGTGTATGACTGGCTTTATGGGTGTGGCTTTGTCTGTATGAATGTGACTATACAGCTGTGCAGTTGTATGTGTGTGTCTGTATGTGTATCATTGTGTATAGCTGTATGTGTGCATCATGCTTTGTGTGTTTATGTGTATAGCTATGTGTGTATTTGTGTATGTATTCATGTCTGTATGAGTGCATGTGTGTGTGGGTGTGTGTGCGTGGCCGCAGGCATGGCCTTGACCCGCCACAGACATTGTGGACCTCAGGCCCACTGATATGGAGGAGCTGTGTGTATGCTGTGTGGCTGTGTGTGAGCTGTATGTGGCTGTGTGTGGCTGTGTGTGCTGTGTGTGGCTATGTGTGAGCTGTGTGTGGCTGTGTGGCTATGTGTGAGCTGTGTGTGAGCTGTGTGTGCGCTGTGTGTGGCTGTGTGTGCACTGTGTGTGGCTGTTTGTGAACTGTGAGGCTGTGTGTGCGCTGTGTGTGGCTTTGTGTGAGCTGTGTGTGACTGTGAGGCTGTGTGTGAGCTGTGTGTGCGCTGTGTGTGCACAGTCGCAGGCACCCTTGACCCGCCCGCAGACATCGTGGACCTCAAGCCGCCAACATGGAGGAGCTGACGGAGGTGATCACGGCAGCCGAGTGCCACCCGCACCAGTGCAGCGCCTTTGTATACAGCAGCAGCAAGGGCACCGTGGCGGCTGTGTGACATGCGCCGGCGGCCCTCTGCGACCAGCACGCCAAGTGTAAGTGTGGGGCCACGTGCTGTGAGTGCTCGGGAGCACGGGCGTGGCGTGGGGCCATGTGCAGTGTGGGGTGTGCCGGGCAGGCCAGGCTCAGGCGGGCCTTGTGGCGTGTCACTAGGTCTTGCGGGCGGCCCGGTCTGCTGTCGCGGAGCTCGGCTTTGCCTGTTGCCGGTGCCCCACTTTCCTAGGGACCCCGAGCAGCCACCCCACCCCCAGCGCGAGACTGTTTCCCTCCTGGTCCCAGTGTGGGGGGCACGGGCGGTGACGCTGAGGGGCTTGTGCAGTTTTCGAGGAGCCCGAGGGACCCCAGCAGCCGCTCCTTCTTCTCCGAGATCATCTCCTCCATCTCCGACGCCAAGTTCAGCCACAGCGGCCGCTACATGATGACGCGGGGACACCTGTCCGTGAAGGTGTGGGACCTCAACATGGAGCGGCGGCCGGTGGAGACGCACCAGGTGAGGCGGCCGGGCGGCGGGCGGGGCCCCTTTGCGCGGCGCGCCCTGACAGCCTGCGCCCGGCAGGTGCATGAGTACCTGCGCGGCAAGCTCTGCTCGCTTCACGAGAACGACTGCATCTTCGACAAGTTCGAGTGCTGCTGGGGCTGCGCCGACAGGTGAGTCGCGGCCACTCCGGGCCCTTCCTGCGGGAGCCGAGCTCTGCCAGGACCAGCGGGGCAGCCACGCCGCCGGTGCCTGTTCCATCGGGTCAGCTTGGCTGACCAAAGGCCCGGCCTGGAGCACGCTCAGGTTCTGAGCAGCTTCTGTGGCACGTGGCCCCGCACACATGCATCCCTCCCTGGGTGACAGGGGACCCCACAGTGGCCTGGAAACCGGCCTCAGGGGATGGGAAAGGCTGCCACTACTCCAGAAGGCCTCCTGGGGACATGGAGAGGGACCTGGAGCCGCAGGGGGTGAGTGAGGGGCGGTCGGGGCCAACTCCGTGGCTGCAAGGTCTCGAGCAGCTCGGGGCCAGGGCCCAGCGTGTGGGCCGTGCTGGGGCTCTGGGCCGAGCAGACTGTCACGGCAGGGTCCGTAGCTGACTGCAACCTTAACACCAAGCCCCAGGCGTGCCGCAGGGAACCCCAGGGTGCCGGTCCTCAGCCGTGTGCCCTGGGCCGGAGAGGCGCATTCCTGACACCTGCTGCTGCCCCGTCCGGCCCCTCACGCCCCGGCATGTCCAACAGCCCGTTACAGGAGCAGCAGAAGCCTGGGTGGGGGGCACAGGACGGCGCCCGCCTGGGCCAGCAGAGCCGACACGTGCTGGAGCCCCACCCGCTGGCGGGAAGACGAAGGGGGACGCGCCGGTCTGAGTGAGTTGGCACGTGAAGTCACACTTAGAGCTCTGAGGACAGTGGCCACCTGTGTGAGGAGGGGGACAGACAGACGGCCGCCTGTGTGCGGCGGGGACAGACAGACGGCCGCCTGTGTGAGGAGGGGACAGACAGACGGCCGCCTGTGTGAGGAGGGGACAGACAGACGGCCGCCTGTGTGCGGCGGGACAGACAGACGGCCGCCTGTGTGAGGAGGGGACAGACAGACGGCCGCCTGTGTGAGGAGGGGACAGACAGACTGGCCGCCTGTGTGCGGCGGGACAGACAGATGGCCGCCTGTGTGAGGAGGGGGACAGACCGGACGGCCGCCTGTGTGAGGAGGGGACAGACAGATGGCCGCCTGTGAGGAGGGGACAGACAGACTGGCCGCCTGTGTGCGGCGGGGGGACAGACAGATGGCCGCCTGTGTGAGGAGGGGACAGACAGACGGCCGCCTGTGTGAGGAGGGGACAGACAGATGGCCGCCTGTGTGAGGAGGGGGACAGACAGACGGCCGCCTGTGTGAGGAGGGGGACAGACAGACGGCCGCCTGTGTGAGGAGGGACAGACAGACGGCCGCCTGTGTGGAGGCGGAGACAGACAGATGGCGCGCCTGTGTGCGGCGGGACAGACAGATGGCCGCCTGTGTGAGGTGGGGGACAGACAGATGGCCGCCTGTGTGAGGAGGGGACAGACAGACCGATGGCTGCCTGTGTGCGGCGGGGACAGACAGACGGCCGCCTGTGTGCGGGGGACAGACAGACGGCCGCCTGTGTGAGGCGGGGACAGACAGATGGCCGCCTGTGTGAGGAGGGGACAGACAGACGGCCGCCTGTGTGAGGCGGGACAGACAGACCGATGGCTGCCTGTGTGCGGCAGGGACAGACAGACGGCCGCCTGTGTGACGTGGGGACAGACAGACCGATGGCTGCCTGTGTCAGGAGGGGGACAGACGGCTGCCTGTGTGAGGCGGGGGACAGACAGACGGCCGCCTGTGCGGCGGGGACAGACAGACAGCCGCCTGTGTGACGTGGGGACAGACAGACCGATGGCTGCCTGCAGTGTCCTGGCAGCTCCACGGAAGCTCCTTGTCCAGGGCTGGCCGAGCCCCGGGCAGGTGCGGGTAGTGGCCATTTCCTCCCATCCTGCTGCTGCGTGGACAAAACGCCGTCCCGCGCAGTCTGGTCATGGCTGTCAAGGCCGTTCCTGCATCTGGCCTTGGATGTTGACTCATGGCTTCAGGGGTCTTGAGCTGAAAAGGCTGGTGGGGTCGGGGCAGCCTCCGTGACTCAGATGGGAGCGTGGCCGCAGTTCTGCCTCTGGCCAGGGCAGGCGCTTAGGTTGGGGTCAGGATAATTGTTTCTGCGCTTTTTATCCTAGAAAACGTGTTCTTACCTACGTGATTTGCCCATGTGAGACTCAACCGTCGTCCAATAAAGAGCAGAAGCATCGGGTATTGGAGGGACAGGCGGTGACCGCCTGTGGGGAGGGCCGGGTACCACCTGTGCCAGGCTGTCGGGCGGTCACTGCCCACGTCAGGCTGTCAGGCAGTGACCGCCCGTAGTCAGGCCGTTAGGTGATGGCCATCGTATCAGGTCATCAGGGAGTGGCCGCCGTGTCTGGCCGCCCAGTGGTGGCCATCGTGTCAGGTCGTCAGGCAGTGGCCACCCGTGTCAGACCGTTAGGTGATGGCCATCGTCTCAGCTCGTCAGGCAGTGGCCGCCGTGTCTGGCGTCCGGCGGTGGCCATCATGTCAGGTCGCCAGGCAGTGGCCGCCCGTGTCAGGCCGTTAGGTGATGGCCATCATGTCAGGTCGTCAGGCAGTGGCCGCCCGTGTCAGGCCGTTAGGTGATGGCCATCGTATCAGGTCATCAGGCAGTGGCCGCCGTGTCTGGCCGCCCAGTGGTGGCCATCGTGTCAGGTCGCCAGGCAGTGGCCGCCGTGTCTGGCCGCCCAGTGGTGGCCATCGTGTCAGGTCGTCAGGCAGTGGCCGCCGTGTCTGGCCGCCCAGTGGTGGCCATCGTGTCAGGTCATCAGGCAGTGGCCGCCCGTGTCTGGCCGCCCGCAGTGGCCATCGTGTCAGGTCGTCAGGCAGTGGCCGCCCGTGTCTTCCCGTCGGCGGTGGCCATCGTGTCAGCTCGTCAGGCAGTGGCCGCCCGTGTCTTCCCCGTCGGCGGTGGCCATCGTGTCAGCTCAAGCCAGGCAGTGGCCGCCCGTGTCTGGCCGTCCGCGGTGGCCATCGTGGTCAGGTCGTCAGGCAGTGGCCGCCCGTGTCAGGCTGTTAGGGTGATGGCCATCGTATCAGGTCATCAGGCAGTGGCCGCCCGTGTTCTGGCTGTCCGGTGGCCATCGTGTCAGGTCATCAGGCAGTGGCCGCCGCGTGTCTGGCCGCCGGCGGTGGCCTGAGCGCTTAGCACTGTCTCTCGTCTCGCACAGTGCCATCATGACTGGATCCTACAACAACTTCTTCCGGATGTTTGACAGAAGCACGTGCAGGGACGCCACATTAGAGGCTTCCAGAGAGAACAGCAAGCCTCGGGCCAGTCTGAAGCCCCGCAGAGTGTGTGCGGGCGGTAAGCGGAAGAAGGACCCGATCAGTGTGGACAGCCTGGACTTCAACAGGAAGATCCTGCACAGTGCGTGGCACCCACAGATAACGTCATCGCCGCCGCCACCAATAACTTGTACATATTCCAGGACAAGGTCAACTAGGCACCACTGCGGAGCCGGCAGTGTCCGGGAAGTCTGTCTCGGCGGGACGGCAGCTTCCGGCAAGGCCTGGGCTGCTGGGCAGCGGACCCACGCATGGCGGTCAGGCCTGTGCCTGCACCTTCGCCGTTCCCAGACCGGGTGAGCTGCCGGGGAGCAGAGCTGTGGAGTGTGGCCTGTCCAGCTCGCCCCGTCCGGTGGGCCAGGCCGGCCAGGCAGCTGCTCTGTCCACTGGCAGACTGCAGCCCTGTCGCTCGCCAGCTCACGCTGCACTGGGAGCCTTGTGGGCCCCTCTGAGTGCCGCCCAGAGCCAAGCCAGCCGGGCCAAGGCTGCTGTCAGACACAGGCCTGGCCAGCAGCTGCCCTGGCACAGGCCGGGGACATGTCGTGCTTCTCTTGAACCTTTTTCTAAAGCTAGAGAGCCTTGTCCCTTTCGGCTGTATTAGAACAGTCCACATGCCACGCAAGCCAGTGAGCTGGAGCTGTGAAAGCGTCCCTCCCGAGCTGGGTCCCGCGAGCAGAAGCAGGACTGCCCAGGTCAGCCGGGCAGGGCAGTGTGTGAGCAGGGCCGCCTGGGCCCTGTGGTCCAGCAGGTGCCGCCAATCACTTCCTGTCCGGTTCACGGTTGAGCATCTGAAGCTACTTTGAAACAATTCTTACGCTGTATATTGGTTGTAACGATTTACAAATCTGAGACGGAACTGAGCTGTTAAGCATTAGTTAACCCTGGTCCTTAAAACAACAACAAAAAAAATTCTAGTAAAATGGGATTGTATATATTTGTTCAACTATTTTGACCAAAAAATTTAATAAATTTTAAACATTTACTGACCGTCCTGTGCACTGCGTCTCCCCTCCCTGAAAGCCCCCGCTGGCTGGGGTGGGCGGCCCTCTCCCCACTGGCCTGGTCTGTAATGAGGTCATTCCCAGGGGCGGGGCTGCTCCGCCACCACCAGGTCTCTGGGCCCCTCGAGGCTCCTGCCCCGACTCGCCCCAGGCTGGAGGCACTCGCTTTGCACGAAGCCAATCTGTTCGGGTCCCGCACCCCGTAGGATGCCCTTTGCACCACCAGGAGTGATCCCTGAGCACTGAGCAGGCGTCAGCCCCGAGCAACCACACAGCCCTCGCGGTGGTTCTGACGCCTGCAGGATTGCCTCGAGGCTCAGGGACACCGTGAGCACGGGGCAGGTGGCCGGGTCAGCAACACTCAGCCCCGCCTCCAGAGCTGGACAGTCCTCAGCAGGGCCCAGGGGGCACGCCGAGTGCTGCAGCCCGCCGCGACACTCCTTAACCGTGTTCTGCCCTGCAGTGCACACAAGTTCTCTCCACGTAGCTGATGTGTGTCCCCCATGGCTGATGTGTGTCCGCACACGGCTGATGTGTTGAGGCATGGGTGCGTGTTGTCCACACGGCTGATGTGTTCTGAGGCGGGTGCGTGTTGTCCACACGGCTGATGTGTTTGCTCCCCACAAGGCTTTCAAGCACCCGCTTAGTCCCCACCAGGGGAGGCGCAGGCCAGAATCTGGTGCAGCTCCCACCCGGGGCCACCAGCCGGCTGCAGGGGACAATGGGCTGGCAGGGATGGTGACCACTGGGGGGCGACCCACGGGCTCTCCTGCCCAATGGGCCCTGCACAGTGATCAGGCTGGGGCGCCTGTGCCCGCCATGCCCTAGAGCCACGGCCTGTCTCAGGACCAGAACCTCATGACAGGGTCTGGGGTTGTGCCAAGAGCGCCACGGGTCTTGGGGTGGGGACGGGCCTTGGTGACTGCACCAGCATCTCTGCAGGTCCCAGCCTTTGCTCACACTCACACATTCTTAACCGTCCTCACAATCTGTCTCACACTCACACCCAGCCTACCTCACGCAATCACTCTCACACCCCGCGGTCTCGCACACCCGGCCTCACACTCATATTCTCAGTCTTCACTCCAGTCTGTTGGTCTCATACACCCAGCCTCACGTTCAGTCTCGTGCTCACACCCGCAGCGACGCCCGCCTGACCTTCACACTCACTGATGCCATCGCACACGCATGCTGTCACACTTGTCTCACGCCCGCCAGCAGGGCGGTGTCTGCCCCAACCCTCAGCTTGGCTGTAATATCAGCTCCATGGAAGTGACCCCAGCTGACCCCACTGCACCCTCGTCCCTTTCACAGCACCCACAGGGTCTCTCCAGGTCCCCACCCCAAACCCCTTCTCCATTGTGCAGTGGGATCCCGACAAGCCGCATCCCGAGGCAGGACAGAGACCAGGCCACTGTCCACCTCCCTGCTCTAGTCGGGCCCAGGGCCCTGGGATCTCCTGAAGCCGGGCGGGGGTGCTGAGCCCCCGTGCGGCCTTGTGTCCAGGGGGTGACAACTGGGGGTGACTCGAGCTCCGAGTTCCTGGAAGAGGGCTGTGACCTGTCGTCTCTTGGAGGACACGAGGGAGACCTTAGGCACGTCTGCACGGTGCCAGGCAGTGCACAGACGCGTGGTCACAGGGTCACAGCCCAGCACCGTGGGGCCGTGGCGGGCAGGTGTGGCTGCTGTCCAGTGCATGGCTGAGCCCAGCAGGTGACCGTCCTGCCCTGCCGTCCTCCCTGGGCATGGGACAAGGTGCACACGGCCCCCTCACAGCCCCCGCCGCCCTGGGAGCAGTTCCACGAGCAGCCCCACGCCACCTGCCCCTTCCCTCCCAGGCACGGCAGGCCCCCCGGGGACCCCGCAGTGCAGCCCCACCCACGGCCCCCCCCCCACAGCGCAGCCCCACCCCCGGGACCCCGCAGCGCAGCCCCACCCCGGGACCCCGCAGCACAGCCCCACCCACGGGCCCCACGGAGCTGCTGCAGGTGCACAGCTCAACTGGGTCCCGTCCAGAGCATGGCAAGGCGTCACCGCTGCTGCAGCTGAAGGAGCTGCAGAGAACTTCACGCCCGCCTAGTTCACAAGCCCCCAGACCCACTGATGCCCGGGGACAAAAGTGCCATCTGCCAGGAGCCGAGACGAGTGCCCAGGAGCCCCTGGCAGAACCTGGAAACGCCTTTCTAGGCAGGCCACGGCCCTCTCCTCACGCTGCCCCAGAACCTTGGGCTCCTGTGGTACCATTCGCTCTGGGACCACCCCAAAAGCCCTTTCTGCTGTAAGCCACGGGCCGGAGAGCACGGGGGAGACGCCAGCCTCACATGCAGACCACTGGGGCTCAGCACCCAGCACCCCGAAATATAAACCTAAGCTGTACTGCAAAAGCAGGGACGCAGAGACGGGGACACCGGCCGGATGTGCTCGCGGGAGAAATCCCGGGACCCTCACGCTTTCACCAGCTGTGGGATAAGCTGCTACCTCCAAGCTAGTCATTTAACTGTAAACCAAGATTTCTTACTTGAAACGTTATTTATTGAGCACGGCGGACTGGATACAGGAGCGCATACAGTGTGTCGAGCAGCCTGGGAGCATGCGGAGGGCTGGGCGGCAGCCGGCCTGCCCAGGAGCAGGAAGAGGCCGGCTTACCTGTCAGAGGCGGCCATCTCCAAAGCCGGCAAAGGCTGATTGATTTCTACTGTTTCAGAAGCTGATTCTAAGCACACAAACATCACACAAGAGCTGCAAGCTCGCGTAGGACACACACTCATGCGCAAGCAACGGCAGCGTGGCCGGGCAGGACACACGCACTGTCCAGGGCCAGGCTGCCCCGTGGACAGCCCCAAGCAGCAGGCACCCCGCGCCCACCATGCAACGCCTCTACAGTGAGTGTAAGGCCACAGATTTATTTGGGACAGACCCCACACCGTCATCCGCACATCGACGCGTGTCGCTCCAGATATAAAGTGTTTCCGAGGAGTCAAGATGACACATTTGTTGGCTGAAATATCACATACATCGAACTAGCAGTTAAAAAGTATTTATGCTGAGCTACGTAACACCCAGAAACTCTACCAAACGATTCCAGTAGATGGTGAGGACATGCTTGTTAGCCAGAACCCGCCCGTCCACGGGTGAGCCTGGTTTAGCGCCTGCTCGTGGGCCTGGGGACGCCAGCTTTACAGAACGAGACACAGCAGTGTTCCACGGAGCCGCCTAGCCAGAGGTCCACACTGAGGCCTCCTCAGAAGGAGCTGGTGGAAGGTGTCAGGCGCCGTCCAATGTAGATCCTGTGGGGGAAGAGCGAGGCTGCGGGACCCCACTGCCCCGCCCAGCACCAGGGCAGAACCCCAGGGCCAGACAGACAGCGCTGCCACGCCCCAAGTCGGAAAAGAACTGCAGGGGCAGATGCCTCAGGTCCCAGAGGGGGAGATGTCAGGGACGGTCCCAGACAGCAGGCGAGCCACATGTGGGGCGAGCGGAAGTTCACGCAGCCCAGGATGGCAGAGCGGCCGCGGCAGCACGGGAAGTGCTCAGCCCACATCGGAGGCCTCCAGCCAAGCAGCAGAATCTAAATCGGAATCAGCCCAGAGCCAGCACGGGAGGGTGACTCTGGGCCAGCAGCACGGGGCAGCGCAAGGCCAGCCAGGCCCAGCAGGAGGGGCACTGGGCAGGGCAGTGAGGACCAAGGCAGTGACCAGCAGGCGAGGACACCCTGCCCGACCACGCCCATCGCCTCCCCCATCGCTCCCCAGCTCCCCGGGAGGCGCCACTCACCCCAGCCCGATGGCCAGCAGGTGGGACAACAGCAGGGACGGGAGGAAGACCTTGAGGAACTCGGCGGAGAAGATGCCGCCTTCTTCATCACGCTCGTGTTCCTCATGCTGAGGGTCGGGGCGCGCTGGGGTGCCTGGAAGAGGAACTCCCTGGGCAGGGGAGGCGGGTCAGGGCTGCCCGGCAGAGCAGCGCCGCCCGCCAGGCCCGGACTTACTTGGGGGATGTTCTCGGGCCGCTGGACCAGTCCCAGATCCAGTCCGAGTTCTTCCTCAGGATGCTCTCCACCTCTCGCCTCCGCTCCAGGGAGTCTTCCTCGGACTGGGGGCAGAGGGGAGTCATGCCCAGCCCAAGGCCAGCCCTTCCCCCCAGGACAAAGGCACAGGGCCGGCCCACCGAACGGGCTGACCCTGTCCTGGAGAGACGTGGGGGAGGTGTCGCAAAGGCGGGGCTGTGGGTGGACACGGCCCAGCTGAGCGGGCACCATGCTGGGCAAACAGGCACGTGTGCTCTAGGCTCCCGCACCCCGCGCACACCTGAGACACGGGATGGAGCCCGGGTCTGGGACGCGAGCCAAGCGCTTCCCAAGACGCCCTGGGACAGACAGGCCACAGGCCAGAGAGCATTTTCCCAGGGGTCGCTGTTAGACACTGGTCAGCAGCGCCAGAGCGAGGCCAGTGCTCAGAGCACACCCACTCTGCTATCCCGTCTCTTGACGTGACTGTCACAGTAAAGCAAGTGGTGCCCGATGCTGACCAGCGGCGGCGAAGGCTGTCAGAGAAGAGCCTGCTGGGGCGGGAGTCACACGCCCCAAGCGGATTCCTCCTGGCCCCGAATGCCGCCCCGGCTTGGAGGTGAAAGGCTGCCACACGGCCCGACCTAGTGGAGTCCCCGGGTGCCCTCTTCCCTGGGGAGACAGGGATAGATCCCGGCTTCCTCCAACTCCCAGACAGTCACATGCAAGAGGAGGAGAGGGGCAGTAAGGGCAGACCCGCAGCTGGTGCCCGCGGGATCACCCGCTCTGTGCACATCGCGCAGACAGGCCCGGCCCGGCCAGCGACCAGCGGCACTGCCACGTGGGCACGGGGCGCTGGCTCCCGTTCTGCGCTGGGCCCCAGGGGCGGCCGCCACCTGGGAGCTGTTCTTCTTCCCCCAGGCTGTGGATATCGGCCTCCGAGGCCCGGTGGGTGTCCTGTGGGGTCTGGGAGCGAGGTGGGCTTGGGAAGGACACGAGAGAGGGAGACGGCAGTTAGTGTCGCCAGGCGGGGTGCGACCCCCAGGTCCATGCTGAGCCGGGGGCTCTGGGCCGCCCCTACCTGTCGCAGTGGGAGCTCTTGGAGCTGCTCCCGCCGGACTCGTGCTGAGCCGTCCAGCAGGATCTTCTCCATGTCGCCGTTGTAGATGGACACGGAGGCGGCGCCGCCCCATTCCCGTTGCTGAAGTGCAGCTCCACCCAGGAGCCTGCGGACACAAGGCCTGGGTGGGGCGACGCGGGGTGGCTCCTGCCGCAGGAGGGACTTTGCCGCCTCCCAGGAGACCACCGACACTGGACCAGCCGCCTCTGCCTCTCACCACCTGAGCTGCTGAGGGAGCATGTGGGCGCCAGCGGGGCTGTGCCCCCCCGTTCCGCAGGCACGGTCCGGGTTTCCCTGAGCTCACGGGCCGCACAGGAGTGTGAAGAGGTGAGAGTGCCTGCCCCCACGGGCCGCTATCCAGGGGTGCTGGCAGGGACCACGCCCCTGCTCAGAAGGGATTCAGGCCACACCCACCTCCACAGCAGACCTGGGTGGCCTCGCAGGCGGCCCACAGGAACCAGACAGCAAGTCCATCATGGGAGAGGCCACTCATAGGGCCACAGAGACAACACAGGCCTGGACAGATGTCCAGGGTAGCAGGGAACAGAGGCTAGGCCCCACCTGCCCCAGAAAGCTGAAACCCCATGTGCTGGGTGCCGAACGGTCAATAAGAGGGCTGGGTGCAGGGTGTCACAGGCACGAAGCCGCGGCGGGAGTCGCTGCTCCTGCCAGGCTGGACATTGTCCGGCTCACTGGCTGCTCAGACAAAACCCGCCTCGTGGGGCCTTCCCCATCCCGGCCCCAAGACTGTCACCTGAACCCCCCTACGCCAGGCCAACTCGCCAGTGCCCCCACACACAGCCACACTGTCCACTCAGGACACACACAGCCCCACTGTCCACTCAGGACACACACACAGCCGCACTGTCCACTCAGGACACACACAGCCGCACTGTCCACTCAGGACACACACACAGCCGCACTGTCCACTCAGGACACACACACAGCCGCACTGTCCACTCAGGACACACACACAACCGCACTGTCCACTCAGGACACACACACAGCTGCACTGTCCACTCAGGACACACACACAGCCGCACTGTCCACTCAGGACACACACACACAGCCGCACTGTACACTCAGGACACACACAGCCACACTGTCCACTCAGGACACACACACAGCCGCACTGTCCACTCAGGACACACACACACAGCCGCACTGTCCACTCAGGACACACACACACAGCCGCACTGTCCACTCAGGACACACACAGCCGCACTGTCCACTCAGGACACACACACAGCCACACTGTCCACTCAGGACACACACAGCCGCACTGTCCACTCAGGACACACACAGCCCCACTGTCCACTCAGGACACACACACACAGCTGCACTGTCCACTCAGGACACACACACAGCCGCACTGTCCACTCAAGACACACACACAGCCGCACTGTCCACTCAGGACACACACACAGCTGCACTGTCCAGTCAGGACACACACACAGCCGCACTGTCCACTCAGGACAACACACAGCCGCACTGTCCACTCAGGACACACACACAGCCGCACTGTCCACTCAGGACACACACACAGCCACACTGTCCACTCAGGACACACACACATAGCCGCACTGTCCACTCAGGACACACACACAGCCGCACTGTTCACTCAGGACACACACAGCCCCACTGTCCATTCAGGACACACACACACAACCACACTGTCCACTCAGGACACACACACAGCTGCACTGTCCACTCAGGACACACACAGCCGCACTGTCCACTCAGGACACACACACACAGCCGCACTGTACACTCAGGACACACACAGCCACACTGTCCACTCAGGACACACACACAGCCGCACTGTCCACTCAGGACACACACACATAGCCGCACTGTCCACTCAGGACACACACACAGCCGCACTGTTCACTCAGGACACACACAGCCCCACTGTCCATTCAGGACACACACACACAACCACACTGTCCACTCAGGACACACACAGCCGCACTGTTCACTCAGGACACACACAGCCCCACTGTCCATTCAGGACACACACACACAACCACACTGTCCACTCAGGACACACACAGCCGCACTGTCCACTCAGGACACACACACACAGCCGCACTGTCCATTCAGGACACACACACAGCCGCACTGTCCACTCAGGACACACACACACAGCCGCACTGTCCACTCAGGACACACACAGCCGCACTGTCCACTCAGGACACACACACACAACCGCACTGTCCACTCAGGACACACACACAGCCCCACTGTCCACTCAGGACACACACACAGCCGCACTGTCCATTCAGGACACACAAACACAGCAGCACTGTACACTCAGGACACACACAGCCCCACTGTCCACTCGGGACACAAACACAGCCGCACTGTCCACTCAGGACACACACAACCCCACTGTCCACTCAGGACACACACACAGCCGCACTGTCCACTCCGACACACACAGCCACACTGTCCACTCAGGATACACACACAGCCCCACTGTCCACTCAGGACACACACACACAGCCGCACTGTACACTCAGGACACACACACAGCCGCACTGTCCACTCAGGACACACACACACAGCCGCACTGTCCACTCAGGACACACACACAGCCGCACTGTCCACTCTGGACACACACACACAGCCGCACTGTCCACTCAGGACACACACACACAGCCGCACTGTCCACTCAGGACACACACACAGCTGCACTGTCCACTCAGGACACACACAGCCGCACTGTCCACTCAGGACACACACACACAGCCGCACTGTCCACTCAGGACACACAGCCACACTGTCCACTCAGGACACACACACACAGCCCCACTGTCCACTCAGGACACACACACAGCTGCACTGTCCACTCAGGACACACACACAGCCACACTGTCTACTCAGGACACACACACAGCCGCACTGTCCACTCAGGACACACACACAGCCGCACTGTCCACTCAGGACACACACACAGCCGCACTGTCCACTCAGGACACACACAGCCCCACTGTCCACTCAGGACACACACACAGCCGCACTGTCCACTCAGGACACACACAGCCCCACTGTCCACTCTGGACACACACACACAGCCGCACTGTCCACTCAGGACACACACACAGCCCCACTGTCCACTCAGGACACACACACAGCCCCACTGTCCACTCAGGACACACACACACAGCCGCACTGTCCACTCAGGACACTCACACAGCCGCACTGTCCACTCAGGACACACACACAGCCACACTGTCCACTCAGGACACACACACAGCCCCACTGTCCACTCAGGACACACACACACAGCCCCACTGTCCACTCAGGACACACACACAGCTGCACTGTCCACTCAGGACACACACACACAGCCGCACTGTCCACTCAGGACACACACAGCCGCACTGTCCACTCAGGACACACACACAGCCGCACTGTCCACTCAGGACACACACAGCCCCACTGTCCACTCAGGACACACAGCTGCACGGTGCTCTGAGGCCTCACACACAGCTGCCCAGAGATGCAGCCCAGATCCAGGCCCCTGGGGCAAGCATCCCTTTGTCACAAAGGGTCACTCAGCAGCGGTCAAGCATGGCCCCAGGGGCAGAGGACGGGCAGCAGGAAGAAATGCTGCCCCGGGACGCCGGGGGTCGAGCGCCCACCTGAAGCTTCCCTTACGCTCTGCCCGGCTCTGAGGCCCCTGCCAGGCACAGGACAAAGTCCAGCCCAGCTGTGTCCAGCCAGAAGCCACAGGCTGTGGAGGCGCCGCCTCCTCCCCACAGACCAGCTCCAGCTCAGACCAGCAGTGCATCCTCTGGGCTCATGTGGCTCCGCGGACCGTGCAAGCCCGACCAGCTGGCCCGTGTGGCCACTCCCGCCCAACCGGGGCTCTCGTTCTTCTCAGAAAGGGTCACTCAGACAGGGGTCAAGGATCACCCAGGGGGCCGGAAGGAGAGCACAGCAGGACGGGACGTTTGCCTTGCATGCGCCCACCGGGTTCGATCCCTGGCATCCCATATGGTCCCCGAGCACCGCCAGGAGTAATTCCTGAGTACAGAGCCAGGAGGAACCCCTGAGCATTGCCAGGTGTGACCCAAAAAGAAAAAAAAAAGGGGGTCACCTAGGGTCGGAGATGGGGCAAACGACCCCTCCTAACGCAACCGGGGGGCCACCGGACGCCCCTCCCAAAGGGACCGGCCTGGAGCTGTCCGAGCTTCGGCTCACGGTGACCTGCTGGGCCGGCACACTTCCCCACGGTCCCGCCCCATCACCTGTGACAGCCAGGAGGTGCAGGGCTATGAGGCCCAGCAGCCCGTGAGAGCAGGGACCCTCCAGGAAGCAGGATCGGCCAAGGCAAGAGGCCCCTGGGCAGAAGGGCCAACACCCTGCCCCCAGCAGCCGGCACCACGGCCGAGGGTCTGTGCGCACCGCAAGCCTCTCGGTTGCTGGGACCAGAACGAGGGTCTGAGGGAAGCGGAGCCAGCGTCACCAGGCCCTGACCCCACACCTTCACAGCTTTGGGGAACAGGACAGCGACCTCGGACTTCCCTAGGGAGGCGACAGTTTTCTCTAAACCTGCAGAACTGTGAGACACAGGGGTCTCGCGCACACGGGACCCCCAGACCCAGGCGGCCGGGAAAGGCGGTGAGCGGCAGAGGATGGAGTCGCGGGCTGATTACAGCTCTGGGCTCCGGAGGTAAACAAGGGCTCACCCAATCAGGAGCCCCGAAGTGCAGCTGCGGGCGGCCGGCCTGGATTCGCACGTCCCAGGGCGGCTGTGGGCGCGTCACGCGCCGGCTCCTCCCAGCGGGCGCGGGAGGACGCGCAGGACCAAGTGCTGGGCAGCACGTAGCCCAGAGGGGCCCAGCTCGCACCGGGCGACGGTGTGTTTAGAGTGAGCGAGGCAGACAAAGAGCCTTTCCCTGGGGTTGCCACAGCGTACCCTGGGGCAGCGAGACCCCGCGCTCCTCTGGGCGCGGTCAGGCACGACCCCCAGCCCTGCAGCTCAGGGCTTAAGGCTCCAGGGCTGAGCCCCTTTACAAGAACTAGCCCCTGCGGCTGGAGACCATCCCATGGTGTCACAAACGCAGCTGTTAAGGGCTAGGAAACACTAAGACGGGCGTTATTGCTAAAGAGGACTTCGAGGCTGTGGGCCCCGACCCTGGCCCCGCACTAGATGGACTCCGGAGGGGCTGGTGGACGGGGCACACAGATGCTGAGATGGAGCCGGTGGGCTCGTGCAAGCGGAGTGCCCGGGAAAGCGGCTTACTAGGCTGCGAAACCCACCCTGGGGTGTAAGACTCTGCCCCCAGACCCATCCTCGCTCCTCTGGCTCGGAACTGCTGCTTCAGAGAATGCCAAGATCGGGCAGGAAGCCCGGGGGGTCCGGCTACGCCGCCCCACCCGCGGTGCGCCCGGGGGGTTTCTGAAAAGCGAGACGGAGGTCCCGGGCCGGAGTCGGGGCGTCGGGCGCACTGGCCCGCAGGGAGGCCGGGAACCCCCTGCACCCACGGGTGCGAGCTCCGAGCAGACGCACCCCGGGGGCCCGCGGCCCAAGCCCCGACCTCCCCCACGGCGGAAGGCCCGAAGGTCATGTGCGGGTGTCGCTCACGGTTTGAACCGCAGCGCACGGGGTAGTCCGGGACCCCGTGGGCGCACACAGCACGGGGTGGTCCCAGGACCCCGTGGGGCGCACAGCACTGGGTGGTCCCGGGACCCCGTGGGCGCGCACAGCACTGGGTGGTCCCGGGACCCAGTGGGCGCGCACAGCACTGAGTGGCCCCGGACCCTCCGGGAGGGCAGAGCACTGGGTGGTCCCGGGACCCCGTGGGCGCGCACAGCACTGGGTGGTCCTGGGACCCCGTGGGCGCGCACAGCACTGGGTGGCCCCGGGACCCTCCGGGAGCGCAGAGCACTGGGTGGTCCCGGCCCAGTGGGAGGCGCCCTGAGCCCAGCTCCGGGGTTAAGGAACCCAAAGCACCGCCGGGCGCAGCCCCACCGGAGGACGCCCAGGACGGAGAGGGGGAAACCGCGGCCCGGGGGCCGCACAGCGCCTCGCGCACCCGGTGACCCGGCGGGCAGGTCCGCACCGCCGCGACGCGCCCCTGCCCCCGTGCCCGCGCGCGCCCCCGCCTCACCCTGCAGACTCTCCTCCTGCAGCCCGGGAGTCCCGCTCTGCGACATGGCTCCGGGCGACGGCAGAGCAGCGCCGGGCCCTCGGCTCAGCGGCGTCCGCGCAGCCCAACTCTGCTGACGCGCGGGGACGCACCGCGGTCGGATAAGCGGCGGCGTCGGCCCGAGGCCGCGGGGCGGGGCTGCGCGTGCGCGGAGGCGGCGGCGCGTGCGGCGCGTGCGGCGCGTGCGCGGGGCGGGCCCAGGCGAGGCCAGAGGGGCGAGGCGCGCGTGCGGGGGTGAGGTGAGACGTGATGCCCGCACTGCGCATGCGCCATCTGGAGGCGGTACCGCAGGCGTCACGGGGCGGGGCCTGGAATCCGGGGCGTGGCGTGGGCGGAGTCTGTCGTGGGCGGGGCCACTGGCTGTTGCTCTCTGGGCTCGGGCAGCCCCGAGCAGGTGCGGGCGCTGCCTTGGTCCCTGCACTGAGGGTCCCAGCAGGGCGTGGGAGCGAGACCCCCGGGGACCCCCTGAGCGGGGCGCCCCTCGTCAGCTTCACTGCGTCACTGGTGCTCTGCCCGAGAGGGCGCCCCTGTGCAAGAGGGGCGTCGCGTCTGCACGCACAGCCCGGGCGCCCACCCCGCTGGCGGCCACCTGCGGCAGAGGGCAGCGGACCACAGGCCCCAGGTCTCCCTGGAGAGACCCCTGAAGCTGCCCCCACCCAGTGTGCCCTGCTCATCGGGGCCACTTCAGCCTGTGCCCACGCGGCCCTGGAGACCCCAGCAGCCACCCCAGGAATCAGCCTGGACGGAGGAGCCAGCGCGGCCTGGGCAGAGGCGGAGGGCAGTGCCTTTCCCGGGTCTCTGGGTGGGCTGCGGTGGGCAAGAGCAGGTCATGAGGTGATGCCTTCCCGGCTACCCACTGAGGGAGGGTCCTGGGCCCCCAAAGCGGGGAGGTCATCCTTGGAGGACGCAGCTCTCCACGGCGCCTCCCTGGGGACAGAAGACCAGGCCTTTGGGGCTGCGAGGGCCCCAGGGTGTCGGGGGTCTGTCGGGACGCAGTGAGGGCTGGCCGGGCCTCGGGCTCTGTGGCACTGTGGACCCTGACACCCAAGGTGTCCGGATCCCCGGAGGGCACATCCCCACCTGGGGTCAGTGCACTTTGGGTGGACACCACTTCCCACAGAGCCCAGGAGCAGTGGGGGCCGAAAAGAGGCGGAAGGGGTGCGGAGGAGAGAGGCGGGGGCAGAGGGGAGAGGGCGGGTGCAGGGGGAGAGGGCGGGTGCAGAGGGGAGAGGGCGGGCAGAGGGGAGAGGGTGGGGCAGAGGGAGAGGGCGGGTGCAGAGGGGAGAGGGCAGAGGGGAGAGGGTGGGGTGCAGAGGGGGAGAGGCTGGTGCAGAGGGAGAGGGTGGGGTGCAGGGGGAGAGGGCGGGGCAGAGGGGAGAGGCGGGGTGCAGAGGGGGAGGGCGGGGGTGCAGAGGGAGAGGGCGGTGCAGAGGGGAGAGGGCAGAGGGGAGAGGGCGGGGTGCAGAGGGAGAGGGCAAGGTGCAGAGGGAGAGGGCGGGGTGCAGAGGGGAGAGGGCGGGTGCAGAGGGAGAGGGCAGAGGGAGAGGGGGGGGGCAGAGGGAGAGGGCAAGGTGCAGAGGGGAGAGGGCGGGTGCAGGGGAGAGGGCGGGTGTAGAGGGAGAGGGCGGGGTGCAGAGGGGAGAGGGCGGGTGCAGAGGGAAGAGGGCGGGTGCAGAGGGGAGAGGGCAAGGTGCAGAGGGGAGAGGGCGGGTGCAGGGGGAGAGGGCAAGGTGCAGAGGGAGAGGGCGGGTGCAGAGGGAGAGGGCGGGTGCAGGGGAGAGGGCGGGTGCAGAGGGGAGAGGGCGGGTGCAGGGGAGAGAGGGGGCAGAGGGGAGAGGGTGGGGGCAGGGGGAGAGGGCGGTGCAGAGGGAGAGAGGGCGGGTGCAGAGGGGAGAGGGCGGGGTGCAGAGGGGAGAGGGCGGGTGCAGAGGGGAGAGGGCGGGTGCAGAGGGGAGAGGGCGGGTGCAGAGGGGAGAGGGCGGGGTGCAGAGGGGAGAGGGCGGTGCAGAGGGGAGAGGGCGGGTGCAGAGGGGAGAGGGCGGGGTGCAGAGGGGAGAGGGGCGGGTGCAGAGGGGAGAGGGCAGGGCATCCTCCTTCTGGAGACTGTCCTTTTCACTGATCACCTCATGGGCCCCACCGCCTCTGCACCCCACCGCATCTGTCTGTGCTGACTGCATGCAGCCCCCAGTCCCGCACCAGCCACTAGGAGGAGAAATGCATGCAAAGGGGCTCCTGGGACCCCGGCTGTGTGGGGCCGCCCGCACTCAGGACCCCCGGCTGTGTGGGGCCGCCTGCACTCAGGACCCCCCGGCTGTGTGGGGCCGCCTGCACTCAGGACCCCCAGCCCTGTCCTACAGGAGCTGCGCCCCTCAGTCGGGTTTGGACAGAACCGAGGGTCCGTGCAGGCCGCACCCCACTCTGCCAAGAGTCTGGGGCCGCGTGGGAGGGACGGTGCCCTGGATGGCAGGCTGGACGCTGTCAGGTAGCAGGGACCATGCCCACTCTACCCAGCCTTCACCTCCAGTGCCAGGCCTTCCCAGCTGCCCCGCTCGCCGGCTGGCCGGAGCTATCCGTGATTCTCTTCCTGGGAGGGGCGGTGAGTCAGGGCAGGGTTGCGGTGGAGACGCGGTGTGTCCCCGTGGGCTACGGACGCTCCCTGCTGGCCGGGGTGTCCCCGTGGGCTGCGGACGCCCCTGCTGGCCGGGGTGTCCCCGTGGGCTACGGACGCCCCTGCTGGCCGGGGTGTCCCCGTGGGCTACGGACGCTCCCTGCTGGCGGGGTGTCCCCGTGGGCTACGGACGCTCCCTGCTGGCCGGGGTGTCCCCGTGGGCTACGGACGCTCCCTGCTGGCCGGGGTGTCCCCGTGGGCTACGGACGCCCCTGCTGGCCGGGGTGTCCCCGTGGGCTACGGACGCTCCCTGCTGGCCGGGGTGCGGGAACTGCAGCCACCGAGACCGCGTTGGAAAGTTCCTCCCTGCAGCCCACGCCGCCCAACCTTGTGCTCCTCCGCGCCGCTACTGACCCACAACAGCACCGGGCGGACCCCGCGGAGATCTGGGGGCCGGGCGCCTCCGGAGCCCCTAGAGAGCCCCCTCCGGGGTTCCAGCAACTGCCTTGGGGGTAGCTCCTGCCGTTCGCCCACATTCTGCTCTCCCTCACTTGGTGCACAACAGAACTTGGGCGGGCCGCCACGGAGGTCCCCCATCGCTGACTTGCTCAGAGGGCACGGGCAGCCCACATCCGTGATCACCGGAGCCGGGCACTGGGTGGACAGAGAAGCAGGTGAGGAGCTCCAGCACCGGGCCGGAGCGATGGCACAGTGGGGAGGGCGTTTGCCTTGCATTTGGCCGACCCGGTTCGATCCCCGGCATCCCATATGGTCCCCGAGCACCATCAGGAGTAATTCCTGAGTGCAGAGCCAGGAGTAACCCCGATCATCACCGGGTGTGACCCAAAAAGCAAAAAAAAGAAAAGCCCCAGCCCCCAGAGAGAGGAGGAAGCGGCTCTCAGACGGCGCTTTGAGGAACTCCCCAGGGAGGACTTGTCCTTCCTCTGGAGACAAAGCTTTATTCCTCAGGAATCTTCTGCCCTGTGCCTGCCATGCCTCCCAACCATCTTCTTAGGCACCACGGTTTGCTAGTTTCCAGTAGATGGGGGTGTGGCTTTGGCAAAGGGAGGGGTCCCAAGGACCGAAGAGTGGAAATTGAGGGGCAGGTGTGAGGGTACACTGCAGTTAGCAGAGTTTCTGGTGTCCGTGAGTGCCTGCCAACTGCAAATACTGTCCAAAAGGACCCAGCACACCTCAGCCATGTGTGTGTACACAGAACAGCCCGGGCACCTCAGAGTACACGCACACCTCAGATGTGTGAGTACACAGAACAGCCTGGGCACCTCAGAGTACACGCACACCTCAGATGTGTGTGTACACAGAACAGCCCAGGCACCTCAGAGTACACGCACACCTCAGCCATGTGTGTGTACACAGAACAGCCCGGCACCTCAGAGTACACGCACACCTCAGATGTGTGAGTACACAGAACAGCCTGGGCACCTCAGAGTACACGCACACCTCAGATGTGAGTACGCAGAACAGCCTGGGCACCTCAGAGTACATGCACACCTCAGATGTGTGTGTACGCAGAACAGCCTGGGCACCTCAGAGTACACGCACACCTCAGCCGTGTGTGTACACAGAACAGCCCGGGCACCACACACAGAGTACACACACATCTCAGATGTGTGAGTACACAGAACAGCCCGGCACCGCAGAGTACACGCACACCTCAGTCGTGTGTGTACACAGAACAGCCCGGGCACTGCAGAGTACACACATACAAGTAACACATGAGACCTCAGTACACAGCGTGAAGGCAGCACCCTGAAGCAGATGGAATCTGAAGTGCACCTGGGCACAGACAGAAACACAGCGGGTGGAGTTGAGCTCCCAGGTGCTGTGGGAGTTGAGGTCCCAGGCGCGGTGGAGTTGAGCTCCCAGGCGCGGTGGAGTTGAGCTCCCAGGTGCTGTGGAGTTGAGCTCCCAGGTGCGGTGGAGTTGAGCTCCCAGGTGCGTGGAGCAGGCAGGTGCTCTTTCTGTTTCTGTGCTCCAGGCAGGGCTCACAGAGTGTCTCTGCACTCCCCTGGGCTCTTGGTGCTGTTCCTAGTGTCTGGGTGCCCGGGGGACTGCCCTGCCGCCTTCCCTGCCACCATGGGGGAAAATGCTTGGGAAACAGCCACAGGGAAAGCAGGAGTGAGGGAGGCCGGGGCAAACGAGAGGGAGGCGAGGCGAGGGGCAGGAGTAGGGAAGAAGGGTGGGAGTGAAGGGTTGGGGTGAGGGAGGGTGAATGAAGGCGGGCAGGGTTGAGGGTGAGGGCTGTGAGGGAGGCAGGGACCAGGGGAGAGGAAGGGGAGGGAGGGAGGGGTGAAGGGAAGGGAGGGGGAGGGCGGGGGAGGGAGGGAGTGAGCAAGACCTGAACGGGTCCATTTCACCAGGACAGGACCCCAGGACCCGCCTGTGGGAGGCGTCAGCTCTGGCTCAAGGCTGGGCCCCTCCCTGTCCTGGCTGGATCCCTGAGAGCGGGCGTCAGTGCTCTGCCCTCTGGCAGGGCTGTGGGCAGTGCTGTCCCCACCCACGCGGTTGGCAGAAGGCGAGATTCACCCGCTGAAGGGGTCTGGGAAGCATAGGCCGGAAGCTGCGTTCCTGCTCCTAAGGTCCTAAGGTGCCAGCTCAGGGGGCACCCGCCAGAGCCACAGAACCACCTTTCTGGGCCTGACAACATGGACCCAGCAGGACTGGCCCCTGAGCTGTCAGAGGCCTGGGGGGCCCCGGGGGACAGCCCCCCCCACACGCACACGGTGGGGGATTCCCGCGAGGGGCGCTGTGGGGTGTGAGTTTCCTGCCTGCGCCTCCCCTGCCCGGGAGGGAGCTGGTTGGTTGACTCCGTCTCGCGGTCCAGCCTGAGTGCCAGAGGGCCCAGAAATTGGGCTGAGAGAGCGAGGAGTCCGCAGGGCCAGCACAGGTCACGGTTTCCTTGTCAGAGGGCAGGTCCAGGACAGGACAGGAAGAAACCCCACACACATCCCACCCCGAACCGAGTAGGGGAAGCCTTGGCTGGCCTGCGGAGAGCTTCCAGCAAAGAGCAGTGCCCAGAGTACGTGTCCACGGAGGAAGAAGCCTTTGCCCTCCTAGTGTCCACTGAGAGCAGGGGCAGTGTGATCTGTCCTAGAGTGGGTTCAGGGTGACTCAGTGTGGTCGGAGGCGCCGCAAGGTGCTGCCCAGTCGGGCAGTGCAGTGGGAGGTGCCGGCAGTGTGGCAGGGGCGCGGGCAGGTGCGGGGGGGGCGGGCAGGTGCGGCGGGGGCGCGGGCGGGCGGCGGGGCGCGGGCAGGTGAGTCCGGGCGCGGAGGGCGGCGGGGGGGCGCGGGCGGGCGGGGGGGCGCGGGCAGGTGCGGGGGGCGCGGCAGGTGAGGCGGGGGCGCGGGAGGGCGGCGGGGGCGGGCAGGGCGCAGGGGGCGCGGGAGGGCGGCGGGGCAAGGGCAGGTGAGTCCGGGCTTAGGCAGGTGCCGGGGGCGCGGGCAGGTGAGGCGGGGGGCGCGGGCGGGGCGCGGGGGCGCGGCAGGGCGCAGGGGCTCCGGGAGGGCGGCGGGGCGCGGGCAGGTGAGTCCGGGCGCGGGCGGGCGGCGGGGGGCGCGGGCAGGGCGCGGGGGCGCGGGCGGGCGGCGGGCGCGGGGGCGCGGGCAGGGCGCGGGCGGGCGCGGGGGCGCGGGCAGGGCGCGGGCGGGCGGCGGGGGCGCGGGCGGGCGCGGGGGCGCGGGCAGGGGCGCGGGGGCGCGGGCAGGTGAGTCCGGGCGCGGGCGGGCGGCGGCGGGGGCGGGGCGGCGGGGGGCGCAGGCAGGGCGCGGGGGCGCGGGCGGGCGGCGGGGCGCGCGGGCAGGTGCGGCGGGGGCGCGGCGGGGCGCGGGGGCGCGGCAGGGCGCAGGGGCTCGGGAGGGCGGCGGGGCGCGGGCAGGTGAGTCCGGGCGCGGGCGGGCGGCGGGGGGCGGGCGGGCGGCGGGGGCGCGGGCGGGCGGCGGGGCCCCGCGCGTCACCGGGCCGCGCGTCCGATGGGTGCGGGGGCGCGCGCTGTCGCGGCGGGCGGCGCTGGCCACGCGCGGGGAGGGCTGCGTCCCACACGTGCGGCCCCGCCGCGCCGCGCCCCTGCTGCCGACTCGCTCGGGGAAGGTGAGTGATTCCCGGGGAAGGGGCGCGCTCTGCTCCCCGCCGTTCCCGGGACACTGCGGGGCGCCGGAGCGGGGCCCACCGCGGTGACGCGCGCACCGAGCCCGCAGCGCCGAGCCGGGCCAAGCTCGGAGAACCGCGGCGGCCCCGGCCGGGCCTGGCACGGAGGCCCAGGCTTGGCTTGCAGGAGACCGGCCGGCGGGGTGGCCGCGGGAATCGTCCCTGTCCGCGCCGACCCGGGCCGGTGGGACCCTCTGCCTCCGGGACCCAGCGCGGATCCCGCTCCTCCGAGCCCGGGTCGGGGACGCACGGCTCCTGGGTGGGCCGCGCTAACGGGGCTCGCGGTGGGGGCGACACCGCGTCTGCCTCCATGCCGCCATCTGCAAGGTGCGGCCTCTGCAGGGTGTTATTTGGGGATACGGTGCGGGTGGCGGCCGCGGCATTTCCCAGGTTCGCGTTCCCGGGAAGGCGGCCGCAGGGGGCGGCGGGGTGCGGGGCGGGACGGAGGGGCGGGGAGCCGGCTCCATCAGCAGCCCCAGGCCTGTTTTCTAAGCCCGTAGCCCGCCCCTTGACCTTGCCCCTTGACCTTGCCCCTCACCCTGGCCCTTCCTTTTCAGTTCTGACCCACAAGTCTGTTTGGACTCAGAAAACCCCGCCCGGTGAGGCCTGCCTGAGGCTGGAGGACTCGGGCCTCTGGGCAGGTCCTCCGGCAGCCCCGGGTGGCAGAGCCCGGAGCACCCGGCTACATCTGGGAGCTGCTGGGTGGGGGCCACACACCCCGGCTCTCAGGCATAGTGTGCTGGGTTCCTTGTTACGCTCTAGCTCCGAGCACGACTCCTTTAGGGGGTCCCAGAAAGCACCCCCTGTAGTTCTCCATCAGGAATCTCTGGTCCAGTCACCTAGGAAGCAAGCAAGCCCCCAGCCCCGTACCCCCCACACCCCATTCTGGGGGTCCAGCCTGTTCCTTGTGGGAGGCGAGCATCGCCACACTCACCCCACACTTTTCTCTCCCGGTGACTTGTTGGAAAGCCGTCTCACGGTTACGCTCGGTGGTGGGCCTGAGGGACACTCACTGTCCACAGTGACATGGTCAGCTCTGCCGCCGTGTTGCCCTCCACGAGCAAATCCCCCATAAGGGAGGCAGGAGGGAGGGGGGGGGTCCATCCACTCACCCGGAAGATGTTTGGGGGCTTGCCCAGGGCCTGGCAGCTCTGTGGGGGCTCACGGTGGCAGGGCCACTGTCTTGGACACGGAGTAGGGTGGGAGTCTGCACCACCAGCAGCTGCCCCAGGGTCTCAGTGAGAGAAGGGGAATAGGGTGTCAGAGCGCTGGGTGCCCCAACAAAAATCCAGAAGCAGAGCAGGGTATAGGGGACCCTTCCACCCCCGGGATCTCCAGCCGGATGGAGAAAGACAGGAGAATCCAGCAGAGTTCCAAAAGGCTTTACTCCCACAGGCTCTGGTATACAATCCGGTAACAGGAAAACCCCGACTTTAGGTGCCTAGCTGGGTCCCGGCCGCGTGTAGGTTTAGAATCCTAGGCCAAGATGGCTGCTACCACGTGCTAAGGCCCAACAGGGCAGAGAAGGAGGAGGAGGAGCGAGAGAAGGCAAAAAGGCCTTTCTCCTTTCTCCTGGTTTATATAGAAGCCCGCCAAAACCTTCCAGCCCAGCCCATCATGGGCTGGGCTATCTAGAGATGAAGCCAGGTAAAGGACCCTATTGGAATGCAGATCTCCAGGTAGGCCCTTTGGTTCAAGCTTCACAAATGCCAGAGCTGACTCCCTGAGGTACAATCTCCCTAGCAGAGTGGGAGGGGCTGCATCTCTGAACCAGAAAGCAGTTCAGATATAATTTGTAGGGAATAGCATTGATACTTCTTACCATGACTATATAGCCAGCTGATTCCAGACTGTAGTTCACACTAAGGTCCAAAATCCGTCAGAATAATTCACTCTGGCATTACCTTTAGAGCCAGAGACACGTCAGTTTGCCCAGAGGTGCACTGGCATGTCTCTTTGAACTAGGAGAACTGATTACATTACGGTTGATCCAACGCATCCAAGTACTCTTGGGGTATCTACATGTGTGCCCTCGCAGGATCCGTGGGAGCAAGAAGAGTATCATAATGTTCGTGATAAAAATATTTATGCTGTATAAAATTATGAAATCCATCCAGTTCTCCAAGCTCCCATTGTGTCTGCTCCAGAGATTCCCCTAAAGGCAGGGAGTAACTCTTCACCTAAGCTAAGAGTAGCTGGAGCCTAAGGCTCGGTAGGCCGTGTCACCCACAGGTGGGGGGCCTGCTTCTGGGTCTCCCCTGTCTCTGTTCCCTGAGGGGGGGCGGCCCGCAGGAGGTACTGGGGGCTGGGGGTGCAGAGGCTCCCCTTCCTGGGCCATGCTGCGGGGGCAGGAAAGCTCCCCAGGTGACCCCCACCCTGGCCTCCAGTCTGGGTCACAGAGGAAGGTGGGAGGGACCCTGGGGCCTCCTGAGGCTGTTTGAGCGGGTGAAGCTCACCCTGCCCCAGCTCACCTTCCCTCCTACCCTCCCCATTAACGAGCTTCCAGGTGATAGGCAAGAACCTTGTGGGCCTTCGGCAGCCCCAGCAGAACCTTGTGGGCCGCCGGCAGCCCCAGCAGAACCTTGTGGGCCTTGGCAGCCCCAGCAGAACCTTGTGGGCCGTCGGCAGCCCCAGCAGAACCTTGTGGGCCGTCAGCAGCTCCCAGGACGCCTGCCCCATGGACGCCTACTGGGCCGGGTCCTGTCCGTAATGACACAGCTCCTCCCGAATATGTAGAGCAGGACTGGGAGGTGAGGTCGTGAGGGGCCCCCAGATCGGACCAGTGCCCCAAGACGACACACCAGCATGTGCCCCTGGAGTCATAGGGAAGGAATTATGGGCTTTGTGGGGTCTGTGTTGTCCGATACATTTGCCGTGGACCTGAAACTGCCTTAGAGTGTGACTCTGGGAAGCAGGAAGCAGTTTCCCTGCAAGGCAGGTGAGCGGGTGTCCACGTCCTGCGGTGTCCGCGTCCTGCGGGTGTCCGCGTGCCCTGCGGGTGTCTGTCTGTGTCCTGCAGGTGTCTGCGCCCTGTGGTGTCTGTGTCCTGCGGGTGTCCACGCCCTGCGGGTGTCTGTCTGTGTCCTGCAGGTGTCTGTCTGTGTCCTGCGGGTGTCCGTGTCCCTGCGGGTGTCCACGTCCTGCGGGTGTCTGTCTGCGTCCTGCGGGTGTCCACATCCTGCGAGTGTCCACGCTCCTGCGGGTGTCCGTGTCCTGCGGGTGTTTGTGTCCTGCGGGTGTCCACATCCTGCGGGTGTCTGTCTGCGTCCCTGCGGTGTCCACATCCTGCGAGTGTCCACGTCCTGCGGGTGTCCGTGTCCTGTGGGTGTCCCACGCCCTGCGGGTGTCCGCGTCCCTGCGGGTGTCTGCGTCCTGCGGGTGTCTGTCTGTGTCCCTGCGGGTGTCCACATCCTGCGAGTGTCCACGTCCTGCGGGTGTCCACGTCCTGCGGGGTGTCTGCAGCCTGCGGGTGTCCGCGTCCCTGCGGGTGTCCATGTCCTGCGGGTGTCCACATCCTGCGGGTGTCTGTCTGTGTCCTACGGGTGTCTGTGTCCTGCTCCAGGTCGCGATGCAGTGTCCAAGGCTCAGGGACTGGGGATTCCAGGAACAGGAGGGGCCGCTGGGGCAAGGCCAGTACCTGCTTCCTGGGGGGGGATGTGTGTGGGAGATGGCTCTGGGCTGTTCCCGGACACACCTAGGAAGGAACTTCCGCTGTCTTCCTGATGCCTAAACTGGAGGCACTGCCAGAGGTCAGGGAGTGGCAGGCCTACAAGCAAATGGTCAGGTGAGAGGTGGACCTTGTGCAGACGGGTATAGCACAGGGACCGTGGCACAGGTGTGGGGCGAGCTGTGCAGCTGGGCCTGATCCGGATGTGGGAGGTGCAGGTGTGGGGCTGGACAGGTGTGGGGCTGGACAGGTGCAGACTAGTGCAGGTGTGGGGCTGGACAGGTGTAGACTAGTGCAGGTGTGGGGCTGGACAGGTGCAGACTAGTGCAGGTGTGGGGCTAGACAGGTGTAGACTAGTGCAGGTGTGGGGCTGGACAGGTGCAGACTAGTGCAGGTGTGGGGCTGTACAGGTGTAGACTAGTGCAGGTGTGGGGCTGGACAGGTGCAGACTAGTGCAGGTGTGGGGCTGGACAGGTGTAGACTAGTGCAGGTGTGGGGCTGGACAGGTGCAGACTAGTGCAGGTGTGGGGCTGGACAGGTGTAGACTAGTGCAGGTGTGGGGCTGGACAGGTGCAGACTAGTGCAGGTGTGGGGCTGGACAGGTGTAGACTAGTGCAGGTGTGGGGCTGGACAGGTGCAGACTAGTGCAGGTGTGGGGCTGGACAGGTGTAGACTAGTGCAGGTGTGGGGCTGGACAGGTGTAGACTAGTGCAGGTGTGGGGCTGGACAGGTGTAGTAGTGCAGGTGTGGGCTGGACAGGTGTAGACTAGTGCAGGTGTGGGGGCTGGACAGGTGTGGGGCTGGACAGGTGCAGACTAGTGCAGGTGTGGGGCTGGACAGGTGTAGACTAGTGCAGGTGTGGGGCTGGACAGGTGCAGACTAGTGCAGGTGTAGGACTGGACAGGTGCAGACTAGTGCAGGTGTGGGGCTGGACAGGTGCAGACTAGTGCAGGTGTGGGACTGGACAGGTGCAGACTAGTGCAGGTGTGGGGCTGGACAGGTGCAGACTAGTGCAGGTGTGGGACTGGACAGTTGCAGACTAGTGCAGGTGTGGGGCTGGACAGGTGTAGACTAGTGCAGGTGTGGGCTGGACAGGTGTAGACTAGTGCAGGTGTGGGGCTGGACAGGTGTGGGGCTGGACAGGTGCAGACTAGTGCAGGTGTGGGGCTGGACAGGTGTAGATAGTGCAGGTGTGGGCTGGACAGGTGCAGACTAGTGCAGGTGTGGGGCTGGACAGGTGTGGGGGCTGGACAGGTGCAGACTAGTGCAGGTGTGGGGCTGGACAGGTGCAGACTAGTGCAGGTGTGGGACTGGACAGGTGCAGACTAGTGCAGGTGTGGGGCTGGACAGGTGCAGACTAGTGCAGGTGTGGGACTGGACAGGTGCAGACTAGTGCAGGTGTGGGGCTGGACAGGTGCAGACTAGTGCAGGTGTGGGACTGGACAGTTGCAGACTAGTGCAGGTGTGGGGCTGGACAGATGTAGACTAGTGCAGGTGTGGGCTGGACAGGTGTAGACTAGTGCAGGTGTGGGGCTGGACAGGTGTGGGGCTGGACAGGTGCAGACTAGTGCAGGTGTGGGGCTGGACAGGTGTAGATAGTGCAGGTGTGGGCTGGACAGGTGCAGACTAGTGCAGGTGTGGGGCTGGACAGGTGTGGGCCTGGACAGGTGCAGACTAGTGCAGGTGTGGGGCTGGACAGGTGCAGACTAGTGCAGGTGTGGGACTGGACAGGTGCAGACTAGTGCAGGTGTGGGGCTGGACAGGTTCAGACTAGTGCAGGAGTGGGACTGGACAGGTGCAGACTAGTGCAGGTGTGGGGCTGGACAGTTGCAGACTAGTGCAGGTGTGGGACTGGACAGGTGCAGACTAGTGCAGGTGTGGGGCTGGACAGGTGTAGACTAGTGCAGGTGTGGGCTGGACAGGTGTAGACTAGTGCAGGTGTGGGGCTGGACAGGTGTGGTGCTGGACAGGTGCAGACTAGTGCAGGTGTGGGGCTGGACAGGTGTAGATAGTGCAGCTGTGGGCTGGGCAGGTGCAGACTAGTGCAGGTGTGGGGCTGGACAGGTGCAGACTAGTGCAGGTGTGGGGCTGGACAGGTGCAGACTAGGCAGGTGTGGGCTGGACAGGTGTAGACTAAGTGCAGGTGTGGGGCTGGACAGGTGTAGACTAGTGCAGGTGTGGGGCTGGACAGGTGTAGACTAGTGCAGGTGTGGGGCTGGACAGGTGGAGACTAGTGCAGGTGTGGGGCTGGACAGGTGTAGACTAGTGCAGGTGTGGGGCTGGACAGGTGCAGATAGTGCAGGTGTGGGGCTGGACAGGTGTAGACTAGTTCAGGTGTGGGGCAGGACAGGTGGAGACTAGTGCAGGTGTGGGGCTGGACAGGTGCAGACTAGTGCAGGTGTGAGGCTGGACAGGTGCAGACTAGTGCAGGTGTGGGGCTGGACAGGTGCAGACTAGTGCAGGTGTGGGGCTGGACAGATGTAGACTAGTGCAGGTGTGGGCTGGACAGGTGTAGACTAGTGCAGGTGTGGGGCTGGACAGGTGCAGACTAGTGCAGGTGTGGGGCTGGACAGGTGTAGACTAGTGCAGGTGTGGGGCAGGACAGGTGTAGACTAGTGCAGATGTGGGGCTGGACAGGTGTAGACTAGTGCAGGTGTGGGGCTGGACAGGTGTGGGGCTGGACAGGTGCAGACTAGTGCAGGTGTGGGGCTGGACAGGTGGGGCTGGACAGGTGCAGACTAGTGCAGGTGTGGGGCTGGACAGGTGCAGACTAGTGCAGGTGTGGGACTGGACAGGTGCAGACTAGTGCAGGTGTGGGGCTGGACAGGTGTAGACTAGTGCAGGTGTGGGCTGGACAGGTGTAGAATAGTGCAGGTGTGGGGCTGGACAGGTGTAGACTAGTGCAGGTGTGGGGCTGGACAGGTGTAGACTAGTTCAGGTGTGGGGCAGGACAGGTGGAGACTAGTGCAGGTGTGGGGCTGGACAGGTGTAGACTAGTGCAGGTGTGAGGCTGGACAGGTGCAGACTAGTGCAGGTGTGGGGCTGGACAGGTGCAGACTAGTGCAGGTGTGGGGCTGGACAGGTGTAGACTAGTTCAGGTGTAGGGCAGGACAGGTGGAGACTAGTGCAGGTGTGGGGCTGGACAGGTGCAGATAGTGCAGGTGTGGGGCTGGACAGGTGTAGACTAGTGCAGGTGTGGGGCTGGACAGGTGTAGACTAGTGCAGGTGTGGGCTGGACAGGTGCAGACTAGTGCAGGTGTGGGGCTGGACAGGTGTAGACTAGTGCAGGTGTGGGCTGGACAGGTGTAGACTAGTGCAGGTGTGGGGCTGGACAGGTGCAGACTAGTGCAGGTGTGGGGCTGGACAGGTGTAGACTAGTGCAGGTGTGGGCAGGACAGGTGTAGACTAGTGCAGATGTGGGGCTGGACAGGTGTAGACTAGTGCAGGTGTGGGGCTGGACAGGTGTGGGGCTGGACAGGTGCAGACTAGTGCAGGTGTGGGGCTGGACAGGTGTGGGGCTGGACAGGTGCAGACTAGTGCAGGTGTGGGGCTGGACAGGTGCAGACTAGTGCAGGTGTGGGGCTGGACAGGTGCAGACTAGTGCAGGTGTGGGGTTGGACAGGTGTAGACTAGTGCAGGTGTGGGGCAGGACAGGTGTAGACTAGTGCAGATTGGGGCTGGACAGGTGTAGACTAGTGCAGGTGTGGGGCTGGACAGGTGTGGGGCTGGACAGGTGCAGACTAGTGCAGGTGTGGGGCTGGACAGGTGTGGGGCTGGACAGGTGCAGACTACTGCAGGTGTGGGCTGGACAGGTGCAGACTAGTGCAGGTGTGGGACTGGACAGGTGCAGACTAGTGCAGGTGTGGGGCTGGACAGGTGTAGACTAGTGCAGGTGTGGGCTGGACAGGTGTAGAATAGTGCAGGTGTGGGGCTGGACAGGTGTGGGGCTGGACAGGTGCAGACTAGTGCAGGTGTGGGGCTGGACAGGTGTAGATAGTGCAGGTGTGGGCTGGACAGGTGCAGACTAGTGCAGGTGTGGGGCTGGACAGGTGTGGGGCTGGACAGGTGCAGACTAGTGCAGGTGTGGGGCTGGACAGGTGCAGACTAGTGCAGGTGTGGGCTGGACAGGTGTAGACTAGTGCAGGTGTGGGCTGGACAGGTGTAGACTAGTGCAGGTATGGGGCTGGACAGGTGCAGACTAGTGCAGGTGTGGGGCTGTACAGGTGCAGATAGTGCAGGTGTGGGCTGGACAGGTGCAGACTAGTGCAGGTGTGGGGCTGGACAGGTGTGGGGCTGGACAGGTGCAGATAGTGCAGGTGTGGGGCTGGACAGGTGCAGACTAGTGCAGGTGTGGGGCTGGACAGGTGCAGACTAGTGCAGGTGTGGGGCTGGACAGGTGCAGACTAGTGCAGGTGTGGGGCTGGACAGGTGTGGGGCTGGACAGGTGCAGACTAGTGCAGGTGTGGGGCTGGACAGGTGCAGACTAGTACAGGTGTGGGGCTGGACAGGTGCAGACTAGTGCAGGTGTGGTTCTGGACAGGTGCAGACTAGTGCAGGTGTGGGGCTGGACAGGTGCAGACTAGTGCAGGTGTGGGGCTGGACAGGTGCAGACTAGTGCAGGTGTGGGGCTGGACAGGTGCAGACTAGTGCAGGTGTGGGGCTGGACAGGTGTAGACTAGTGCAGGTGTGGGGCTGGACAGGTGCAGACTAGTGCAGGTGTGGGGCTGGACAGGTGCAGACTAGTGCAGGTGTGGGGCTGGACAGGTGCAGACTAGTGCAGGTGTGGGGCTGGACAGGTGCAGACTAGTGCAGGTGTGGGGCTGGACAGGTGCGGACTAGTGCAGGTGTGGGGCTGGACAGGTGCGGACTAGTGCAGGTGTGGGGCTGGACAGGTGCAGACTAGTGCAGTTGTGGGGCTGTACAGGTGCAGACTAGTGCAGGTGTGGGGCTGGACAGGTGTAGACTAGTGCAGGTGTGGGGCTGGACAGGTGCAGATAGTGCAGGTGTGGGGTTGGACAGGTGCAGACTAGTGCAGGTGTGGGCTGGACAGGTGTAGACTAGTGCAGGTGTGGGGCTGGACAGGTGCAGACTAGTGCAGGTGTGGGGCTGGACAGGTGTAGACTAGTGCAGGTGTGGGGCTGGACAGGTGTAGACTAGTGCAGGTGTGGGGCAGGACAGGTGTAGACTAGTGCAGGTGTGGGGCTGGACAGGTGCAGACTAGTGCAGGTGTGGGCTGGACAGGTGTAGACTAGTGCAGGTGTGGGCTGGACAGGTGTAGACTAGTGCAGGTGTGGGGCTGGACAGGTGTAGACTAGTGCAGGTGTGGGGCTGGACAGGTGTAGACTAGTGCAGGTGTGGGGCTGGACAGGTGTAGACTAGTGCAGGTGTGGGGCTGGACAGGTGTAGAGTAGTGCAGGTGTGGGGCAGGACAGGTGTAGACTAGTGCAGGTGTGGGGCTGGACAGGTGTAGACTAGTGCAGGTGTGGGGCAGGACAGGTGTAGACTAGTGCAGGTGTGGGGCTGGACAGGTGCAGACTAGTGCAGGTGTGGGGCTGGACAGGTGCAGACTAGTGCAGGTGTGGGCTGGACAGGTGTAGACTAGTGCAGGTGTGGCACAGAGCAGCTGTGGGGTGGGCAGCTGTGGGGCGGGCAGCTGTGGAGCGGGCAGCTGTGGGGCGGGCAGCTGTGGGGCGGGCAGCTGGGGTGGGCAGCTGTGGGGCAGTGCAGAAATGGACTAGTGCCGGCATAGAGGTGCGGGCGTGGCACAGAGTGGTGTGATGCTGGCCCCAGTGGCTGGTGCCTGCGGTGCAGGCAGTGCCGTGGGTCTCTCAGCCGTGGCGGTCTTGCCCTCCCAGTGGCTTCCTCACTTAATGTCTGGGCCCTTTAAGTGACTGGCAGATGACCCATGACTGCTCCCCAGCCTCCCAACCCCGTCTTGCTCTCATGTCCTCTGGTGGTCAGCCTTGCCCTTTGACATCCAGGGCTAACCCCAGAGCTCCTGGAAGGACCTGCAGCTGCTTGAGGTTGCTCAGCAACTGGCCGTTGTCCACCTTCAAGATGGACGTGTCTGCTCTGGCCTGCCTGGCAGCGGTGACCCAGGTCAGCCCCTGAAATCAGGGGTCTCTCCTCCGGGAGCCAGGACGGAATGTGCGTCCGGGAGTGAGAGGGGAGGGCCGACGGGCCTGCCACCTCCGGCGGCCTGCTGACACCCACGTCACTCCAACATCATCGCTACGGACGCGTCCCCGAGCCACCAAAGCTGCAGCACGTCCACGCGGCAGAAACGAGGCAGGCGGGGCTAGAGCTCAGTATGTTTCTCCCACTGGCCCCTCGGCAAGTCTCTTAGAAGAACAAGTGAAAGCATTTTACAGATCCGCACACGGGTGTGATGGAATTGGCTGCCCCACAATACGCCGCCCTCATTTGCATGCGTGATCTGATTGGGTGTTCCATGACCTCATAGGTTGTAACCAATCAGATAGCAAATACAACTAGAGGGCAGGTGTTGGGGAGCCGCTGGGTCCCCCAACAGTATCAGGACAGAAGTTCTCTTCTACCTCTGAGGCCGCCGGGAAAGGATGAAAACTCATGAGTCCGGCACAGTTCCAAAGAGGCTTTTATTTTAATATTTTATTATACCACCATTATATATATACAATTACAAGATATTCATGTTTGATTTTGATTCTACAGTGTTCCAACACCCATCCCTCCACCCCTGCCCATCTCCCATCACCAATGTCCCCACCTCCCTCCCCCTTCCCCCAGCCACGGCAGTTTTTCTCTCTTTCTCTCTCTCTCTCTCTCTCTCTCTCTCTCTCTCTCTCTCTCTCTCTCTCTCTCTCTCTCTCTCCCTCTTCTCCTTCCCTTTCTTACACATTGTAGATTGTAATATATTCTAGAACATGATTGGTTCCACTAGTTTGATGTACTGGGTCCAGACCACGAAAATGGTGGCTGTTATGGTGAGAGAGTCTCATCCAGCTGCTTCCGAGGCCCTACAGAGGTGATGGGCCACTCCCAAAACCCATCTTGCCTCCTGGGAGCCTCACGGTCAGCTGAGCTAGGGGAGAGCCTGATGGCAGTTCTCCCCCCGTGTGTCTGAGTCTCTGCATCATGGCTGAGAGCCCTGAGGCAGTTTGTGGGCGGGTCACCAGGCCTCTGGGACAGGTCAGAGAGGGAATGGGGACCCCAGCTCCATCTCCAGGAACACCCGGTGGCTTCCGCCTCCAAGAGCCACCTACCTGGGCTCAAACTTGGCTGCTCTGAGCTGGTCTTGAGATCAGCATCTCTCTTGCGTGGGTTCTGATGAGCCTTGGGGTTTGGACTGTGAAAATGGCAGCTATTATGGTGAGCGAGTCTCATCCGGCTGCTTCGAGGCAGGGGTCTGTGAATGTGCAGAGCTCCGGGAATACGCCATGTTGCTCCAGTTGGGGCGGTGTGTGTGTGAGCAGAGTCACCCCAGATGTGGAGCCTGGGGTCTGCATCTGGGCTAGGGACCAGAGGGGCTGGGGTGGCTGGGCTGGGCCTCACGGGACATCCTGACCGGGTGGAGCCATCTCCAAGGGAAGGGGGCCGAGAGGGGGTGATGCCTTCTGCAAGCTCCCCAGGGCCATGTGGATAGGAGCGACACCTGGGTGCCCTGATCATCTTCACAGAGAAGAAAGGGGAGACGTGGGCCACCGGCTTTCCCAATGCCTGATCATCTGTCTCGGCTCAGCCTCGGGTTCTTGCTCTGTGTCCCAGGCTCCTGTGTCCAGGTTGTCTGTGGACATGCCCTGGTGACCTTTTTCTGATGGGGGCCGATGGTGTGCCCTGATTTCCCCCACACCGGGCCATCACCCCCCCCACCCCAGCAGGACGCTCACGGGATGCAGGAATAGTTGCATGATGACCACAAAGGGCATCTCTGCTGTTTATGTTTCCCTGATGACCAGTGATCTGGACACCCCACTGGGATTTCTGACCATTTGGGTAACTTGGGAGAAATGTCTTTTCAAGTACTTGGCCCAATCTTGAGTCCAGCTCTTGTTTTGAGTTTCCTTTTGAGAACCTACTTTCTCCGTAGGCTCTGGGCCCCTTGTCAGACAGAGGATATGCCGGGGATGTCGGCTGCCCCTGGATAGTGTCTTCTGATGTGTAGAACAGTGTTGAGGTGGGGGCACACCCCGCAGTGCTCAGGAATCACTCCTGTGGGACCCGGGACCATATGGGACACAGGAGATTAAGCCCCAGCTGGCCACATGCAAGACAAGCATCTTACCTGTCTCTCTGACCCCTAAGACATTACCTTTTCCTGAGGTCCTATTTATCTTTTTGTTGCTATTTATTACATGTACCTTCTGGCATTGTATCCAAGAAATAGTTTCCAAGTTTCAATTCAGGAAGTTTTAGGGGTCTGTTTTTTTCTAAGAGAGAGAGAGAGAGAGAGAGAGAGAGAGAGAGAGAGAGAGAGAGAGAGAGAGAGAGAGTGTGTGTGTGTGTGTGTGTGTGTGTGTGTGTGTGTTCAGGGTAAGTGTATGGTCTCTGTTTTCGGATGTACCTGTGGCCTTTGGTTTAGGCTTACCTGGAGGTCTTGGGCTTAGGTGTACCTGTGAATCTTTGGTTTACGTGTGCACAGGCTTGTTTGGTTTAGGGGCACCCGGTGTCTAGTTTTAGTGTAGCAGGTACCTGGTTAGGTGTACCCAGGTATCTTTGGTTTAGGTACACCCAGGCGGCCGGTTAGGTGTACTCAGGTGTCTGGTTAGATGTACCCAGGTGTCTTGTTAGGTGTACCCAGGTGTCTTTGGTTTAGGTGTTCCCAGGTATCTTTGGTTTAGGTACACCCAGGTGGCTGGTTAGGTGTGCCCAGGTGGCTGGTTAGGTGTACCGAGGTGTCTGGTTAGGTGTACCCAGGTGGCTGGTTTAGGTGTACTCAGGTGTCTGGTTAGGTGTGCCCAGGTGGCTGGTTAGGTGTACCGAGGTGTCTGGTTAGGTGTACCCAGGTGGCTGGTTTAGGTGTACTCAGGTGTCTGGTTAGGTGTACCCAGGTGGCTGGTTAGGTGTACCCAGGTGGCTGGTTTAGATGAACCCAGGTGTCTGGTTAGGTGTACCCAGGTGGCTGGTTAGGTGTACCCAGGTGGCTGGTTTAGGTGAACCCAGGTGGCTGGTTAGGTGTACCCAGGTGGCTGGTTTAGGTGAACCCAGGTGGCTGGTTTAGGTGTACCCAGGTGGCTGGTTTAGGTGTACCCAGGTGGCTGGTTTAGGTGAACCCAGGTGGCTGGTTTAGGTGTACTCAGGTGTCTGGTTAGGTGTACCCAGGTGGCTGGTTAGGTGTACCCAGGTGGCTGGTTAGGTGTACCCAGGTGGCTGGTTTAGGTGAACCCAGGTGGCTGGTTAGGTGTACCCAGGTGGCGGTTAGGTGAACCCAGGTGGCTGGTTTAGGTGAACCCAGGTGGCTGGTTTAGGTGTACCCAGGTGGCTGGTTTAGGTGTACCCAGGTGGCTGGTTTAGGTGTACTCAGGTGTCTGGTTAGGTGTACCCAGGTGGCTGGTTAGGTGTACCCAGGTGGCTGGTTAGGTGTACCCAGGTGGCTGGTTTAGGTGTACCCAGGTGGCTGGTTTAGGTGTACCCAGGTGGCTGGTTTAGGTGTACCCAGGTGGCTGGTTTAGGTGTACCCAGGTGGCTGGTTTAGGTGTACCCAGGTGGCTGGTTAGGTGTACCCAGGTGGCTGGTTTAGGTGAACCCAGGTGGCTGGTTTAGGTGTACTCAGGTGTCTGGTTAGGTGTACCCGTGGCTGGTTTAGGTGTACCCGGTGTCTTTGGGTTAGGTGTGTCGGAAACTGTGTTGCTGTGAGCTCTGTGCTGGGGTACAGCTGCATTCCCCAACAATACAGGGAGCGGGACAGGTCCCCTTCTGTCCCAGGGGTCAGCAGCCAGCAGTCAAAGACCTGCAAACCCAGCAAAGTTTCAAAAGCTTTTTCTCACACAGGTTCTGGTGTACAATCCAATATCAGGAAAACCCAAACTTCTTGTTCCAAGCTAAACTCACGGCCACGTGGTAGGTTCGCGCCAGCCAAGATGGCTGCTACCACATGCTTATGGGCAGAGAGCAGGGTGGACAGAGAAGAGAGAGGGAAAGAAGGAAGGCGGCTCCTTTTATACCTGATTGGCCTGACCACGACAATACTTTTAGATTCAGGTTCCTTTCCCATGGAGCTCACCTGGTCTAGGCCATTGAAATGTTAATTTTGCCCCAGCCAAGATTCGCCTTTGAAGTTTCCCCTGCAGGTCCTATACAGAGTGGAGGAAGGGCATCTGAGATGAACCATATCTCAGGATTAATGCAAAAGGCAAGTATCTGTACCTTGGTATTCTAAAGCTAGGTATGTATTTCTCCAAACTTGGGTTGTTACTAGCCTTTAGAATTTACTGAGAGCTACACTCGCTTGCCAGGAAGCAGACAGCATTTCTCTGATTTAATTATGGCTATATTATATTTAAAAGAGGGTCCAATGCAGCCAGACAAACTCTGGTAAAACACTCCAGTCCCAGGAGGGGAACTGTGAAGAATGACAGGAAATATTTACACCAGCTATCATAGAATACAAGGTAAGACTCTGCTCCAGTCACAGATCCATGCTGTTTTCCTGCCCTTATCTACAATGTTTACCCGCACGGCAGAGCCTGGCAAGCTACCCGTGTTGTATTTGATATGCCAGATACCAGTAACAATTATAGACCTCATTCCCATGACCTGATGGAATGGTTTGAGGCTCTTTATGTTCCTGGAGCAAGCAGGTGCCCTTGGGCTCTACTTGCATGAGACAGGTCATATGGAGATGTTACTGGTGCCCGCTTGAGCAAATCGAAGATGAACGGGAAGACAGTGATACAGTGACAGTGATCTACAATGTGACCTGCAGGAGGTAACTCCAGGCAAGATGCAAAGGCTCTGGGCAGCTGTGACTAGGGGGTGTGTACTCCAACTGTTAGGGTCCGGAGTTGCAAGTTCTTAGGAATCACAAAGAAACCAGCCAGTAATGCAAAAGGCAAGAGTTTATTAAGCCAGCTAGCTGGGGTCAAGCTCTTAGGCACGCAGGCCAAGGCAAGACCCCGAGTAAGGGGAAGATTTAGATTATATAGGCATTGCTTGCATTATAATTCCCATGTACTTAAGTTCAAAAAATCAAAGAAAAACATAACTCAAGGAGAAACACAACTTAAGTTGACAGACAAGTTATTTGATATGTCTCTGGGATGTTCTAAATGTTAGTATGCCCTGCCCGCACCCGAGCAGTTCCCATAGATACCGCTGATAGGCTGCTGTTTTTTTTTTTTGCCCAGATGTCCTTCCCAAGGCCAAAAGGGGGTGATGTCGAGCCCTTGGTAACTCTCCACAGCAATATGGAAGCTCTGTGGCTTATTGAGCCTGCCTGCCGTTTTTCTTCCCTAACACAACAACTCCCCCTGTTTAGTTTACTAAAATAAAATAGAAATAGAAATATATATATATATATATTTATTTATATATCACTATCACTATCTTCCCGTTCATCATCGATTTGCTCGAGCGGGCACCAGTAATATGTCCTGTCTCATGCTAGTAGAGCCCAAGGGCATCTGCTTGCTCCAGGAACATAAAGAGCCTCAGACAATTATATTAGGTCATGGGAATGAACTAATATAATTGTTACTGGTATTTGGCATATCAAATACGACACGGGCAGCTTGCCAGGCTTGCCGTGTAGGTGGCATACTCTTGTAGTCACCTCTAAATTCAGTATTTATTGATGAACCGCGAGGCCGCAAGCGCCATGCAAGCCGGGCTGTAATAGGATCGTCTGCTGCTGGGTGGAGTTCTGAAGAGGGGGAAGTCCAATGTGGAAGATGGGGGCCCTCATGGAGTGGGGAGGGGTTGTCTGGCTTGTTGTGAGGCCCTCCTGGAATGGTGGGCCAGGGCTAGAACCCGCCATCCCTCCTGGGTGCCTCTTGAGTGGCTGGGCACAGGGAGAGCAAGTAGCAGCTCTGCCCCATGTCTGTAAGTCTCTGGATCAGCATATCTGGGCCGGATTGAAAAAAAAAAACTGCTGCAGGGTGGGTGTCAATGATCTGGGCTGTGATAGGCTCGTCTGCTGCTGGGTGGAGTTCTGACGAGAGGAAAGTCCAATGTGGAAGATGGCGGCCCCTCATGGAGTGGGGAGGGGTCATCTGGCTTGTTGTGAGGCCCTGCTGGAATGGCCGGCCAGGATATATATATATATATATTTGTTGCAGTACACTGCTGCCCAGAGCCTCTGCATCTGGCCTGGAGTTGCCTCCTGCAGGTCACTTTGTAGCTAGGAGGAGGACAGTTTAAATGTGGCAGTTTATCTGACCATGTATTCTATACTGGCTGGTATAAATATTCTCTCATACTGCCATGATCATTGTGGGACTAGCTAGATCTTACCGGTATATTTGCCTGGCCACGTTGAATCTCTAATAATTAGACAGAGAGAAAAAAAATGATGTTTGCCTCCAAGCAAGCAAGCATGGCTCCCTGATAACTCAAAGGCAGATAAAATACAGAACAACCATGAAGTAAAGATGAGACTCTTGTGAAGCTTGGAGAAATATTTAACTGGCTATAGAATATTCTTTGGTACAGATGCATGCCTTCTGAGATACAGTCCATCTCAGAAATTCCTTCTCTCTACCCTGCAGGGGCATTTCCAAGGCAGACCTTGGCTAGGCAACATTAACATCTCAAAGGGCCTAGGTGAGGTCCTGGGAGAAATTCCCTGAGGGCATTTGACCCTGCTGGCTTTCCATAGGAGTGGGGAGGTCTGGGCTGCAGGGATATAAACTAGCTGCTTCCTCTCGCTCTCTCTCTTTTTCCCCCTTTCTGCTGGCATCGCTTGACTGTCTCCTCTCTGCAGGAGAGGTGGTTTTAGCCATCGAACACGTGGCGGCAGCCATCTTTGCCTACACGTAGCCAGGGCCCAGCCGGGAACCCTAAGTTTGGGGTTTTTCCTATTGCTGATTTGTATGCCTGAGCCTGTGTTAAGTAAAGCATTTTGAAACTTCTCCGGATTCTTGCTTCTTGCTCTGTCCGCCAGCCGCTGACCCCTGGGACAGAAGGGGGTCCCTGACCCTGCTCCTGGATTTTGTGGGGTGCCTCAGCGTTTCCCTGCAAATATTGAACAGACACATACAGAAAATTAAAACAAAAGGAACAATTCCAATTACAAAGCGATATTACGTGTTGCTCCAGGATCCTAACTCGCTTCTGGACCCAAAGCCAAAATTCATGACAAAGTGTCTCTAGCTGTCTGATTATAAGGGACTGCAGCTTGCACACAGTCCCTTATAATTAGTGAGAGTCAATCTGCCATATATGTAAACGGGTTAAGGTTACTTTAAATGTCTGGAGCAAGGTCTGAAGAAACGCTTCTGAAACAGCAGCAGCAGTGATCACAGGACTAACTCTCTGAAGACCGACAATCAGGAATCATTCGGATTGTCAGAAACAGTGGATCAGGTATCAGGAACACTGGAACAAACGTCATGAGCACTGGAACAAGTGTCTGGAACACTGGTACAGGCATCTTGTGAGGCATCTTTAGCAAGGGAACACTGGCACTGGCAACCATCAATGTATCACTTGTCTTCCCGTTGTTCATCGATTTGCTCGAGCGGGCACCAGTAGCATCTCTATATGTCCTGTCACGTGCTAGTGTAGCCCAAAGCATCTGCTCGCTCCAGGAGCATGAAGAGCCTCAGACCATTCCTTCAGGTCATGGGAATGAGGTCTATAATTGTTACTGGTTTTGGCATATCAAATACGACACGGGAAGCTTGCCAGGCTCTGCCGTGTAGGTGGGATACTCTCAGCAGAAGGCTCTCATCTCGAGCATTTACTGATGAACCGCAATGGGGAGAATCAGCTTTACTCATGGGTGGAGCTCTGAGGAGCTGTGGAGTCCGGATGTTGTGGGGGTTCCTCTGGCTTCTTTCGAGGCTCTATTGGGATGGTGGGCCAGGGCTAGAACTCGCCTTTCTTCCCGGGCACCTCATGATCAGCTGAGCACAGGGAGAGCCGGTAGCAGCTCTGCCCAGTGTGACTGAGTCCACTGGCAACCATTCCTGTAACTTAATCTTAGGCGACACAAAAACACTTTCTAAGATTAATCACAAATAGAGATATTAGGGTTTTCTTAAACCTGTAAACAAAGACATTAGAAAACTTTTTATTAATCATTGAAACCTTGACACTGAACACAACACTTGGGAGTCCATTTTCCTTTTTTAACTTTCTGCAAACAAAAGCATAAGAAAACTTCATTAACCATTCTTGTAAACAAAAACACTAGAAAGTTCTTCCATAATAACTTCTCCATGAGGGCTATTCATGGCAAAATCACCTTTAAACTCACACCAAGGCAGCAAGGAAACATTAAAACACTTCAACATTAAGCACTTTATTCAGAGCCACTCTTTTTCAATTTTTAATTAAATTATTTTTTTATTTTTGCGTGGGGGTTACTCCTGGCTCTTCGCTCAGGAATTACTCCTGGCTGTGCTCAGGGGACCATACGGGATGCTGAGGATCGAACCTGGGTCTCCTGCGTGCAAGGTCAACGCTCTACCCGCTGTGCTATTGCTCTGGCCCCTTCCATTTTTTATCTCGTAAGAAAAAACAGGGTTTATCTCCAACTAAAACATTTAACAGGCTGCAAGGCAAGATTATTATCATTAAAAATGAACTAAGTATGGGAGGTTTAAACAGCAGTTTGCAACTTAAGAATATGGCTTTATGTTGAAGGAATTAGGTGTCTTCTGATTTTGGAGAACTTGAGTCTTGAAGAGGTGCAGAGGCACCCAGAGTTTCTTGGCAGGGCTGTTATCTGTGGAAATAAAAGCATAATCTCTTCCTCGAATGAAGGTACCTGCTACCCATTTATCATCAGTTTTCGCCCAGATAGGTGAATTGACTGGTTTCTGAGTCTGTGTATCTTCCTGAAGGTGTCGTTTAGCAGCTGTGTAAGGCTCTGCTTGAGGCAAAGAGACTGATCTTAAGCTGTTTAGATAAACTGAGTTTTGAAAGTTGTATGAGCATGTTCAACAATGCTGCATTTGCCATAACACTTGTGGTAACTAGCCATTTTCTATAACTCAGCTGCCTGTAAGCCTCCAGCCCGTGGGATGCACAGTGTGATGAAGCTTAGATTACATTACAGGTGGTCCATCGTGGCCATGTATCTCTTGGAGTGACCGCATGTCTGTCCCCGTGGGGACCCATGGGGCAAAGAATATTGTACTGGAGCAAGCAAGGTTCATAATAAGGATATTTTGCCTTATAAAGTTATGGAATCAACCCAGTTCTTCCCATGCTCCCATTGTGTCTGCTCTGGAGATTCCCTAAGGGCAGGGAGCAGCTCTTCACTAAGCCAAATGTAGCAGGAGCCCAGAGCTCAGTAGGGCGAGTCTCCCACAAGGTGGACCTGGATGTTTTTTATTTAGGTGTACCAAGGTTTCCTCAGTTCAGGTGTAGACAGGTGTTTTGATTTACAAGTACCCGGGTGTCTTTGGTTTAGGTGTACCCAAGTTTCCTTGGTTCAGGTGTATCCGAATGTCTGATTTAGGTGTACCCCGGTCTCTTTGATTTAGGTGTACCTGGATATTTTAAATTTAGGTGTACCCAGGCTTTTCCTTGGTTCTGGTGTACCTGAGCGCCTGGTTTAGATGTACCCAGGTGTCTTTGATTGCGGTGTACCCGGGTGTCTGCTTCCAGGCGTACTGTGACTCCTTGGTGCCTCGAGTTGGTTTCTACAGGCAGTGGGGGAAGAGCACAACCCCCATGTGCCCGTGGCTGCCCAGTTCTGCTGGCTCGGTTGTCGGCACGGTTGTGCTTTTCTCTAGTGGTTCTTGTGCTCTTTTGTCAAGTACCACTCGACGGCATATGTGACGGCTTATTTCTGCGTCCTCTGGCCCGACTCTGCGGAAAGCACACGTCTGTGACTAGGAACGTGGCTGTGGACCCTCCCCTCTGGCTGTGGGGCCTCAGAGCCCAGAGCCGCTGCCCCTCTGGGGGTGGCCCCTACAGGCCTCAGAGCCCAGAGCCGCTGCCCCTCTGGGGGTGGCCCTACAGCCCCTCAGAGCCCAGAGCCGGGCCTCTGCCCCTCTGGGAGCCGAGGCAGCTGTGGGGTGTCCATTGTGCTCTGGCCCTCAGCGCTCTCTGGGGGCAACCCATTGTTCCCCTGCCGTGCTGCAGGCACACTGTCGCCCTGTCCACAATGCCCCTTTCACTGCCCTCCCAGCTGTGCCTGGCACAGAGGAACACGCCGGAGACTAGTTAACATCAGGTCTGCACACACCGCAAGCAGTGTGGCGTCCACTGTCCTCGGGGCAGAGCGCCCATCATCAGCCTCCGTCTCTGGGAAAGGACCAGCCGGTGCCACAGCCTGAGTCCCCAAGGCTTGTACCCCGGTGCCCGCCAGAACCAGGAGCCCCAGGGCCCGAATGGGCTGGCCGGGCCTGGGTGAGGTGGGCACGGTGGGTGAAGGCACCGGCTGAGTGAGGGGCTCTGGGGTTAAGTGTTACCCGGCCATGGGTGTCCCCACTGCTCTCCATCACCGTGGGCTGTCTGGGTTTTGTCAGCGGGTGCTGGGCTGCTGTGGGCTGCCGGGTAGGTTTGGGTCCATCGGGGGTGTGGAACCGAGTGCCGGGCAGAGCTGGTGGGGCACATGCAGTGCGTGTTCAGGGACAGACCCAGGGTCGGGCGCATGCCTGCTCTCCTCCAGGCTCTGGCACATGCCTGCTCCCCTCCAGGCTCTGGTGTGGCCAGCCCTAGCCCACCCCAATCATCTCCCCGCATAGGCGCCTTCCTGGCCCACCCCTAGTCTGGTCCTTCTGAGTGGCCGGACACAGTCTGCATCTGCCCTGGTCTGCCCTGCCCCCACCGGAGGGCTCAGAGCGCTCGGCCTTGGAAACTGTCCATACCACTGATCTGGAGGTACCCGTGGGGTGGCCAGGATGACTGAGGGGGACCCAGAGGGGCAGAGAGGCCCTGCAGCACCGCCTCCCTGCTCCGGGCTGGGCACTGCAAGGGGCATCCTCCCCCAGCCCAGCTCGGCCGCTGCAGGAGACAACAGGGTCTCTGCTGTCTGGAGGGAGCCGGACACGGGGGCTCCTGCGCGTGCCGGTCTGGCGCCGGGAGCTGAGATGCAGCCTGCCTGAGGGGCCCTCCCGGGTGCCGGTGCCGTGGTAGAGCCCGCCTGGAAGCTCCCGGCCAGCAGCCAGCGCTTTGCTGAGTCACAGAGCCCCGAGTGGCTGGTTCGGCCCAGAGCTGCAGGGGCAGGAGAGACGGGTAAGCAGGGCGCCCACAGGAGGGCGTGGGGTGCCCAGAGAGCAGGGCGCTGCAGAGGCCGGTGTGGTGTGGGGGCTGGGCTGAGTCCCCTGCACAAGTCGACTAGACTCCCGCGGCCGCTGCAGGGGTCAGTGGTGACCCTGGCCGGGACCCACAGGGCATGCGGACGGGTGCCAGGCACACATGCCCCCGCCTTGTTCCCACTGCCCAGGCAGTCCAGGGTGGCATTCCCTCCTCTCTGGGGCCTTGGGGACGTGGCAGTGTGCCCACCGTGTGCTGACTCATCGGGACTGGGACCTGCTGTCCTCACTCTCTCAGACCTGCCATGGCGGCTGGGTCTGCAGGCTGTGATGGGGAGGCCGAGGCCGCGTCCCTCCTGCCACAGCAGCTCCGGGTCCAAGTGCCGCACACGCTAGGGCCTTCGTCAGGGTCACGTGCTGGTGGGTGGACACTGCGCCCTCTGCCGGGCGAGGAGGAGCCCCCAGCGGCACCCCAGGGCTGGGCGCTGAACTCCCAGCACCCAGCCCGGTCTTGGCGCCACACAGGTCCTCCTGGGCTCTGACCTGTGGGCAGCTGCTGGCGGGCAGCAGGGGAGAAGGGGCCTGGGCACTGTTCTCAGAAGGGGTCTTGTCGTGAAGCCCGAGACCAGCAGTTTCCTTCAAAGTAAGATGACACCTGCCTGCTCTGTGGGCCCCAGGACGGGCCTGACCCCTCCCGTGCTTTACAGCCCCGGGAAGGACCGGCCACACCCCCATTACAGCCCCCCAGGAAGGGCCGGCCACACCCGCGTTACAGCCCCCAGGAAGGACCGGCCACACCCGCGTTACAGCCCAGGGAAGTACCGGCCACACCGCGTTACAGCCCCCAGGAATGACCGGCCCACCGCGTTACAGCCCCAGGAAGGACCGGCCACACCCGCGTTACAGCCCCCAGGAAGGACCGGCCACACCCTCGTTACAGCCCCCTGGAAGGACCGGCCACACCCGCGTTACAGCCCCAGGAAGTACCGCCACACCAGCGTTACAGCCCCCAGGAAGGACCGGCCACACCGCGTTACAGCCCCAGGAAGTACCGGCCACACCGCGTTACAGCCCCCAGGAAGGGCCGGCCACACCCGCGTTACAGCCCCCCAGGAAGGGCCGGCCACACCGCGTTACAGCCCCCAGGAAGGGCCGGCCACACCGCGTTACAGCCCCCAGGAAGGGCCGGCCACACCAGCGTTACAGCCCCCCAGGAAGGGCCGGCCACACCCGCGTTACAGCCCCCAGGAAGGACCGGCCACACCGCGTTACAGCCCCAGGAAGGACCGGCCACACCCGCGTTACAGCCCCCAGGAAGGGCCGGCCACACCCGCGTTACAGCCCCCAGGAAGGGCCGGCCACACCCTCGTTACAGCCCCCAGGAAGGACCGGCCACACCAGCGTTACAGCCCCCAGGAAGGACCGGCCACACCGCGTTACAGCCCCCCAGGAAGGACCGGCCACACCCGCGTTACAGCCCCCAGGAAGGACCGGCCACACCCGCGTTACAGCCCCAGGGAAGGACCGGCCACACCGCGTTACAGCCCCCAGGAAGGGCCGGCCACACCCGCGTTACAGCCCCCAGGAAGGGCCGGCCACACCCGCGTTACAGCCCCCAGGAAGGACCGGCCACACCCGCGTTACAGCCCCCAGGAAGGACCGGCCACACCAGCGTTACAGCCCCCAGGAAGGACCGGCCACACCGCGTTACAGCCCCCAGGAAGGACCGGCCACACCCGCGTTACAGCCCCCAGGAAGGACCGGCCACACCGCGTTACAGCCCCCCAGGAAGGACCGCCACACCGCGTTACAGCCCCAGGAAGGACCGCCACACCGCGTTACAGCCCCCAGGAAGGACCGGCCACACCCGCGTTACAGCCCCCAGGAAGGACCGGCCACACCCGCATTAGCAGATGCCTTCCCCAGTGAACTTTCCTGGAAGCTCTGGGTGTTCTGTAGGTGTGAACGTTAACCAGAAGACCCAACATTTGCCAGATTCCTGCAACCAGCCCCACGGGGCGGGGTGGGGGGGTGGGTGTGTTGTCCGCATCTTCGAGCATGTTCCCCAAGGGCATCGGGGTGTGAGACCACCTCTCAGACACCCGGCACAGCTGCTCGCGCACTGTGAGGCCTAGAGAAGTGTGGCGCAGAGTGACGGAAAGGGTGAGCTGAGCGGACAGCAGGTCTGAGCCTGAGACCCCTCTCAGGCTTAACGAATGAAGACACTTTAGAACAATCCGCCTGACCTCAGGCTGGGTGCGAGGACTGTTATGGGACCTGCCCTCAGGGCCTCCTGCCCTCCCTGTGAAGGCCACCCTGGGTTCAGTGGCCAGCTGGACCAAGGCCTGGCCTTGCGGGCCCAGCAGTGGTCCCAGGGGCGAGCTGCTGGCACTCCCTGCGCCCCACCAGACGTCAGGGCCCTGCAGTCACGTGAGGTGTCGGCGGAGGCGGCCTCTCCCGAGGCTGGTTCTCTGCAGCTCCCTGGTCTCTTTCCGCTGTTGTTGGACAGGTGGGCCCTCTCCTGTGCTCTCGGCCCTGTGCTTCAGGCGCGGGCTGACTGGCCTGAGGCTACCCTTTTTACTACCTTTCCCTTTGAATGCTTCTGCGGTCCAGAGTTTGGGCCCCTACTTGGTGCTTGGAGCTACTCTTGGCTCTTTGCTCAGGGGTCACTCCTGGCAGTGCTCAGGGCTAGAACCCAGGCTACACACGTGCAAAACAGATGCTGTCTGTAGCCCGTCCACTCTGGGTCAGACGACTGGTTGTTGCCATGATCTCGCGCAGATGGGCTTGCTCCGTGGCCTGACGTGGCGCCCTGTGGCATGTAGGATGCCGGCTTTGGTGGTGGTGGGCACGCCCCAAGGGCACTGGCTGCTAGCGCCTTGGCACTTGCTCCACCCTCTCATATGAGCTGAGGTCCCTGCCTGCTGGTCAGCGTTCCCTGTTCCCCTGGGCTCTGGCTGCCGTGGGGCCCCTCCCTGTCGGCTGTTTGTGTAGAGCCTGAGCCCTCGTGGTCTGGGGACCATGAGGAGGGGCAGCCCTGTGGGACGGTCTCCACGCCTCCGTGCAGACACGGCTCCCCTTCTCCCCTCTGCACTTCCTTTCGTAGCCTGCAGCAGCAGCCGTGAGAGGCCCGTTCCCTCCTTTCGGGTAGCAGCTTTAAGAAGCTCCGAGTCCCGGAAGTGTGCTTCACAGTGCGCCTGGGCGGTAGCCCCAGGTCTATGACACCGCTGTGGTCCTCCTCTTGCTCCAGCCTGCAGCTGTGTCAGCCGTGTCAGAGCCTGCAGTCTCTGAGGCCACTCCAGTCTCGGGTGCCTTTGCACCAACACCCCCACCCGGAGCAGTGGGCTCCACTGACCTGTGCGTTGCTTGGGTCGCTGTGTTGTTAGGACCATGACGGGGCGTGGGCGGCAGGCGTGGACTCCCCAGCCTCCGGGCTGTTACTCCAGCCGCGTTCCCGTCTGCAGCTGTCCCCGTGGCCCACTGTGAGTTTGGAGCCCTGAGTGTGCTCTCCTCAGGGGCCGGCGTGGGAAGGTGAGCCATGTCTGGCGGACATTGTGTGTTAGGATGCCCCGAGCAGCCTTCAGAGGCTGTGCCCAGCTTGGAGCAAGCCCAGTGTATCTCGAGACGTCTTCTCCTTCCAGAGGCCTTGAGGCTGCGGCATAACTAATCCCTGGAGGGCTGACGGCCATGGGATGTTCCTGGGCGCTGAATCTGTGACGTGTTTCCCAAGTGCTGTGAACCACCCCTGCTGCTGGCCAGCCTCTGTGGCACCTGGGCATTCCCGTGGTCCTTGTGCATGGGCCCCATGGCACCGAGAGCTCCCCTGGCATCTTGCATCAACCCCGTTGGCACCTGGGTGCTGCTCTGCCTGTTTACCGTGGCCTCGTGTGACACCTGAGTGCTCGGTGGCCCATGAGCAGCGGCCTAACAGCATGCCCTTGGATCGTTCTGGGAGAAAAGGAACCGAGTGGCCCCAGTGGGCCTTGACTGATGTCCCTGTGGACACCAGCTAGGACATGAGGGGAGAGCACTCACGTCCCCACACCAGGAGGAGCGGGCACTGCAGGGAGAAGTGGGGTGGAGTGAAGCAAGCAGGGCTGGTAGCAGCCCACCAGGTTTCCCTGCACCTGGGGTGGCTGCGGGGTGGGTGTGTCCCTGGACACTGGAGGCGCTGCGGGGCAGTGCCCATGCTGCGGGTCACGTGCTTCATGCAGCCCCAGCTCCAGCCCTGGTGCCTGCAGACCCGGCTCTTTCTCCCGACAGCCTCAGACCCTCCCCACTCAGGCCCTCCTCCCTCAGACTTCCCTCCCTCACACCCTCCTCCCTCTCTCCCTCCTCCCTCACTTTCCTCCCTCACACACTCCTCCTTCACACCCTCCTCCCTCAGACTTTCCTCCCTCTCTCCCTCCTCCCTCTCCCTCCTCCCTCACTTTCCTCCCTCACACACTCCTCCCTCCTCCCTCAGACTTTACTACCCCACACCTTCCTTCCTCACACCCTCCACCTTCAGACCCTCTTGCCACATACCCTCCTCCCTCAGACTTGCCTCCCTCTCACCCTCCTCCCTCATACCCTCCTCCCTCAGACTTGCCTCCCTCACACCCTCCTCCCTCACACCCTCCTCCTTCACTCCCTCATCCCTCAGACTTTACTACCCCACACCTTCCTTCCTCACACCCTCCACCCTCAGACTTTCCTCCCTCACCCTCCTCCCTCAGACTTTCCTCCCTCACACTCTCCTTCCTTAGACTTAACTACCTCACACCTTTCTCCCTCACACCACCTTCCTCCCTAAACACCCTCCTCCCTCAGACTTTCCTCCCTCACACCCTCCTCCCTCAGACTCCCCCCCCCCCCCACCCTTCTCCCTCAACCCTCCTGCATCACCCTCCTCTCCCAGGGAACCCCTTCAGTTCCAGCAGAGTAGGCTGTGGATGCTCTTGGGGAGTCTTCCACCCCACACTGCCTGTACCACCCCTGCCCGTCTCTTTCAGACCCCCACGTGCTGGTGGCTGACCCTCTTCTGTGTCATGTGTCATAGCTTCAGAACCTGTTGGAAAGGCCCCCGCAGTGTCTCATGCTGGCTCCACCTGTGCTGGGCTCCCTGATGGCTCCTCATCCTGGTTTCTCCCATCTGTGCTCTGAGACCAGTGACCACATGTTACAGAGTGTGTGAGTGTGTGCGTGTGCGTGCAGTGTGTGTGAGAGTGTGCGCGTGCGTGTGTGTGTGTGTGTGTGTGTGTGTGTGTGTGTGTGTAGTGGGAGGTAGGGCCAAGCCAGTGTGAAGTCAAGTACAGCCCCGAGATGTGGGCGGGTGCCAAGTCGCAGATGGCAGCGGCGTCCCCCAGAGAGGAGTGAGGGTCCTCGTCAGGGTGAGACCCTGTGAGGTCTGTCCCCAGAGCTCCCTCCACGGGGCCTCCGTGCCTGTCTGGGGGTGTGATGGGGCTGCAAGCACTCACCCCTGTGTGCTTCCCCAGGTGAGAACATGTAGCCGGCCCCAGCCACGTGACTCCCCGGACAAGCCACTGCCCTCGGCCACCTTCACCATGTCCAAGAAAAGCACTGAGCTGCCGAGGCCGGAGGGGGGGGGGCGCTGGCCGCGCTGCAGGCTGCCAACGAGGAGCTGCGGGCCAAGCTCACGGACATCCAGATCGAGCTGCAGCAAGAGAAGAGCAAGGTGGGTGTTGCCTGGCCCCGCCGCAGCTGGGCCTGGAGGTGATGCCTGGTGTCCCTGCTGGCCACGGTGAGGTGACTGTGGGGCCTGGCTGCGAGCTGCTCCCTCCCGTACTCACAAACGCAGGGACAGCCCTGGGTGGTGTGGGCGCTGCCAGGAGAGGCAGCCTTGAACGGCCCCTGCTGTGCCCCTCAGGGGCCTTTTGCTCTCTTGTCTTGGTGATGCCCCTTGTGGAGTCCAGCTCCGTCCACAGGCAGGGAGGCTGGCTCCCTACTGCAGATGCGGGTATGGGTGTGGCCCTGCCTGCGACGTGGGTATCGTGGCTGTGCCTGAGACACGGTGTCAGTGTGGCCCCATCTGAGATGCAGGTGTCCTTGCCACATCTGAGACGTGGGTGTCCACGGCTCCATCTGAGACAGTGTCAGTGAGGCCTTGTCTGAGACATGGGTGTCCCACGGCTCCGTCTGAGACAGTGTCAATGTGGCCCTGTCTGAGACATGGGTGCCCACGGCTCTGTCTGAGACAGTGTCAGTGAGGCCCTGTCTGAGACATGGGTGCCCACGGCTCCGTCTGAGACACTGTCAGTGTGGCCCTGTCTGAGACATGGGTGCCCACGGCTCTGTCTGAGACACGGCATCAGTGTGGCCCTGTCTGAGACATGGGTGCCCACGGCTCCGTCTGAGACAGTGTCAGTGTGGCCCTGTCTGAGACATGGGTGCCCACGGCTCCGTCTGAGACAGTGTCAGTGTGGCCCTGTCTGAGACATGGGTGCCCACGGCTCCGTCTGAGACACTGTCAGTGTGGCCCTGTCTGAGACATGGGTGCCCACGGCTCCGTCTGAGACACGGCATCAGTGTGGCCCTGTCTGAGACATGGGTGCCTACGGCTCCGTTGAGACAGTGTCAGTGTGGCCCTGTCTGAGACATGGGTGCCCACGGCTCCGTCTGAGACACGGCGTCAGTGTGGCCCCTGTCTGAGACATGGGTGCCCGCGGCTCCGTCTGAGACAGTGTCAGTGTGGCCCTGTGTGAGACATGGGTGCCCGCGGCCCCGTCTGAGACAGTGTTAGTGTGGCCCTGTCTGAGACATGGGTGCCCAGCTCCGTCTGAGACAGTGTCAGTGTGGCCTGTCTGAGACATGGGTGCCCACGGCTCCGTCTGAGACAGTGTCAGTGTGGCCCTGTCTGAGACATGGGTGTCCACGGCTCCGTCTGAGACACGGCGTCAGTGTGGCCTGTCTGAGACATGGGTGCCCGCGGCTCCGTCTGAGACACGGCATCAGTGTGGCCCTGTCTGAGACATGGGTGCCCGCGGCTCCGTCTGAGACACGGCGTCAGTGTGGCCCTGTCTGAGACATGGGTGCCCACGGCTCCGCCTGAGACAGTGTCAGTGTGGCCTGTCTGAGACATGGGTGTCCGCGGCTCCGTCTGAGACAGTGTCAGTGTGGCCCCTGTCTGAGACATGGGTGCCCACGGCTCCGTCTGAGACAGTGTCAGTGTGGCCCTGTCTGAGACATGGGTGTCCACGGCTCTGTCTGAGACACGGCGTCAGTGTGGCCTGTCTGAGACATGGGTGCCCGCGGCTCCGTCTGAGACACGGCATCAGTGTGGCCCTGTCTGAGACATGGGTGCCCGCGGCTCCGTCTGAGACACGGCGTCAGTGTGGCCCCTGTCTGAGACATGGGTGCCCACGGCTCCGCTCTGAGACAGTGTCAGTGTGGCCTGTCTGAGACATGGGTGTCCGCGGCTCCGTCTGAGACAGTGTCAGTGTGGCCTGTCTGAGACATGGGTGCCCGCGGCTCTGTCTGGAGACACGGCGTCAGTGTGGCCCTGTCTGGAGACATGGGTGCCCACGGCTCCGTCTGAGACAGTGTCAGTGTGGCCCTGTCTGAGACATGGGTGCCCACGGCTCCGTCTGAGACAGTGTCAGTGTGGCCCTGTCTGAGACATGGGTGCCCACGGCTCCGTCTGAGACAGTGTCAGTGTGGCCCTGTCTGAGACATGGGTGCCCGCGCTCCGTCTGAGACAGTGTCAGTGTGGCCTGTCTGAGACATGGGTGTCCACGGCTCCGTCTGAGACACTGTCAGTGAGGCCCTGTCTGAGACATGGGTGCCCGCGGCTCCGTCTGAGACACTGTCAGTGAGGCCCTGTCTGAGACATGGGTGCCCGCGGCTCCGTCTGAGACAGTGTCAGTGTGGCCTGTCTGAGACATGGGTGTCCACGGCTCCGCCTGAGACACTGTCAGTGAGGCCCTGTCTGAGACATGGGTGCCCGCGGCTCCGCCTGAGACAGTGTCAGTGTGGCCCTGTCTGAGACATGGGTGTCCACGGCTCCGCCTGAGACACTGTCAGTGAGGCCCTGTCTGAGACATGGGTGCCCGCGGCTCCGTCTGAGACATGGCGTCAGTGTGGCCCTGTGTGAGACATGGGTGCCCGCGGCTCCGTCTGAGACAGTGTCAGTGTGGCCCTGTCTGAGACATGGGTGCCGCGGCTCCGTCTGAGACAGCGTCAGTGTGGCCCTGTCTGAGACATGGGTGCCCAGCGGCTCCGTCTGAGACAGTGTCAGTGTGGCCCTGTCTGAGACATGGGTGCCAGCGCTCCGTCTGAGACATGGTGTCTGAGATGAGAGTCTCAGATGCCCATTTGAGGTGTGGGTGTCACCATGGGTCCATCCAAGATGCGAGCACGGCTGTGGCTCCTTGTCCAGCTTTAGCCGGTTCAGTGCCCAGAGCCATGGAGGGGCTGGGTAACTCCAGTGGTCAGGAAAGTCCCTCAGACCTGGGCTGATCGGACAGAGAATCACAAGGGAGTTCCCAGGATTGAGGGGCGGGAGGCCAGTATGGGGTCAGGGCTGTGGGGCAGAGTCTCCACAACCCTGTGGGGAAAGAACTGAAAGTCAGTATCTGAGGGTGCGAGATGGAGGTCCAGGGGACAGGTCCACAGAGACTCAGGCAAGAAACAGAGACTCAGGCAGGTCCACAGAGACTCAGGCAGGTCACAGAGATTCAGGTATCTCACAGAGATGCAGCCATCTCCACAGAGACTCGGGCAGGTTCACAGAGACTCAGGCAGGTCACAGAAACTCAGGTATCTCCACAGAGATGCAGGCATCTCCACAGAGACTCAAGCATCTTCACAGAGACTTGGGCAGGTCACAGAGACTCAGGCAGGTCCACAGAGTCACAGGCAGGTCAACACAAGGAATCAGGCAGGTCACAGAGACTCAAGCATCTCCACAGAGACTCGGGCAGGTCCACAGAGACTCAGGTATCTCCACAGAGATGCAGACGTCTCCACAGAGACTCAAGCATCTTCACAGAGTCTTGGGCAGGTCACAGAGTCTCAGGCAAGTCTACAGAGACTTGGGCAGGTCTTCAGAGTCTTGAGCAGATCCACAAGGATCAGGAATCTCCAAAGAGACTCAGGCATCTCCACAGAGTCTCAGGCATCTCCACAGAGTCTCAGGCAGGTCAACACAAGGAATCAGACAGGTTACAGAGACTCAGGCATCTCTGCAGAGACTTGGGCCAGTCACAGAGCCTCAGGCAGGTTCACAGAGACTCAGGCAGGTCACAAAGTCTCAGGTAAGTCCACAGAGGTGTGGGCGGGTCACAGAGACTCTGGCATCTCCACAGAGTCTCAGAAAGGTTCACAGAGACTCAGGCAGGTCTGTTGACAAGGAATCAGGCAGGTCAAGAGACTCAAGCATCTCCACAGAGACTCGGGCAGGTCACAGAGTCTCAGGCAGGTCAGAGAGACTTGGACAGTTCCAGAGAGACTTGGCAGGTCCACCGAGACTCGGGCTGGTACATGCTGTGGGTTGCAGGTGACCCTGGGCACTGTGGCAGAGCCAGCATGGAGCCCGAGTGAGGCTGCAGAGTGTAAGGCTGTAGAAGTGGGTTCCTGGGAAGGGTCAAGGGTCGACACACGGCAAGGTGGGGCGTGGAAAGGAGCCAGTGTGGGGCCAGGAGTGTGGACAGCTAGACTCAGACGTGGCACAGAGGGCTCAGTGCATGGAGGGGCAGGAGGAGGCAGGGGGCAATGGCAGCGCCCAGCCCAGAAGCACGGACACTGGCTTTCGGCCTATCTGGGGACTGGATGGGTTGGTCTGGGCAGACCTAGGTCCGGCCACCTAATTCCATCATCCGAGTACATCATTCCTGGCATCTACTCCATGTAGCCAAGCTCAGGCTGAGGGTCTGGAGAACAGGACGGGGCTTAAGCACCCGCTCTGCATGCCTCTGACCTGGCTTTGATCCCCACCGCTTAGGGTCCCCTGACACCACCAGGAGTGATCCCCGAGCATTGCTGGGTGTGGCCCCCTAAACAAAAAATAGAAGCCAGTCCCAAATCTAGAAAGACAGAGTGATCTCCCCGAGGCCAGGGCATTAGCATGACACCCGATGTGTAGCCTGAGGGGGCCCCAGCCTGTTCCCCTGGGGTCACGGGAGCTTCCCGGTGAAGGTGTCTGGGGAGCAAGCTCACTGCCACAAGCTCCTCCTGGTCCCTTTGCGTGAGGCCAGAGGGCCACACTGTCCAGCAGGCAGACAGCGGCCACCACGAGCCTCGCGCTCTGGGTTGCAGGTGAGCCGTGTGGAGCGCGAGAAGAGCCAGGAGCTGCGGCAGGTGCGGGAGCATGAGCAGCACAAGAACGCGGTGCTGCTCACGGAGCTCAAGAGCAAACTGCACGAGGAGAAGATGAAGGAGCTGCAGGCTGTGCGTGAGACGCTGCTGCGGCAGCACGAGGCCGAGCTGCTGCGGGTCATCAAGATCAAGGACAACGAAAACCAGCGGCTGCAGGCCCCTGCTGCACGCCCTGCGGGACGGCGCCCCGACAAGGCCAAGACGGTGCTGCTGTGCGAGGCCAAGGAGGAGGCGGCCTGGCTTTGAGGTGGAGAAGGTGAAGATGCAGCAGGAGATCTGTGAGCTGAAGGGTGCCAAGAAGCAGGTGGAGGAGGCTCTGACCGTGGCCATCCAGGCCGACAGGATCAAGGCAGCGGAGATGAGGAGCGTGTACCACCTGCACCAGGAGGAGATGTCCCGCATCAAGAAGGAGTGCGGCGCGAGATCCGCAGGCTGGTACGTGGCGCCCGCGAGCACCCCTCAGCCCGGCGCCTGCGGCCACACATGTGCCCACTCCAGCTTAGCCACGGGGCGAGGCCACTGTGTGCAGGAGACCCATGGCTGCCTCTCGGGCAGAGGCCACACTCCCTGCACCTTGGCAGAAGGCCCCGAAGGCCTCAGCATTGGTGGCCCCGAACCCGTGCCAAGGGCAGCTCCGCAGAGCCAGACCACTCGGCGCTGTGGGCACAGCATGGGAGAGACGCAGGTCCCCGACTGCCTCACGCCTGGAGCCTGCCTCCGGGTTCACAACTCTGGGCTGGCAGAACCTCACGGCCTTTGCGCTGGGTGTCTGCGTGAGTGTGGTGGTGTGCCGTGCGCACACCGTGAGAGTATGCCTGTGACAGTGTGGTTTGTGGCATGTGTCTGCGTGTGCGCACGTATGTTTGAGTATGTATGAGCGTGCATGCCCAAGAGTTCTGGGTGGGAGTGTGTGTCTGAAGATAAAGGAGGCGACCCGCAGCGTCAGAAATCTGGGCCTTGTCACTCTCCATTCCGCGTGTCCTGGGAAGCTTTCCCGAGGCTGCGCTCAGTCAGGGGAGCCGCGCTAGGTCAGTCAGTCAGGGGAGGCGGAGCCGCACTCAGTCAGTCAGTCAGGGAGGCGGAGCCGTGCTCTCTGTCAGTCAGGGAGGTGGAGCCGTGCTCTCTCAGTCAGTCAGGGGAGGCGGAGCCGCGCTCTGTCAGTCAGTCAGTCAGGGAGGCGGAGCCGCGCTTTGTCAGTCAGTCAGTCAGGGGAGGCAGTCAGTCAGTCAGGGGAGGCAGTCAGTCAGTCAGGGGAGGCAGAGCCACGCCCGTCAGTCAGTCAGAGGAGGCGGAGCCACGCTTGGTCAGTCAGTCAGGGGAGGCGGAGCTGCGCTCGTCCAGTCAGTCAGTCAGGGGAGGCGGAGCAGCGCTCGTCAGTCAGTCAGGGAGGCGGAGCCACGCTCGTCAGTCAGTCAGTCAGTCAGGGGAGGCAGAGCCGCACTCGTCAGTCAGGGGGAGGCGGAGCCACGCTTGGTCAGTCAGTCAGTCAGTCAGGGAGGAGGAGCCGCGCTTGGTCAGTCAGTCAGTCAGGGGAGGCGGAGCCGCGCTTGGTCAGTCAGTCAGTCAGGGGAGGCGGAGCCGCGCTTGTCAGTCAGTCAGGAGGCGGAGCCGCTCTCTTCAGTCAGTCAGGGGAGGCGAAGCTGCGGCTTGGTCAGTCAGTCAGTCAGTCAGGGGGGCGGAGCCACGCTTGGTCAGTCAGTCAGTCAGGGGAGGCGGAGCCACGCTTGGTCAGTCAGTCAGTCAGGGGAGGCGGGGCCGCGCTCAGTCAGTCAGTCAGGGGAGGCAGAGTCGCGCTCAGTCAGTCAGTCGGGGAGGCGGAGCCGCGCTCTGTCAGTCAGTGGAGGCGGAACCGCGCTCAGTCAGTCAGTCAGTCAGGGGAGGCAGAGTCGCGCTCAGTCAGTCAGTCGGGGGGCGGAGCCTCGCCTCGGTCAGTCAGTCAGTCAGGGGAGGCGGAGCCGCTCTCTGTCAGTCAGTCAGTCAGGGGTGGCAGAGCCGTGCTCGGTTACCGAATGGGACCCACAGGGAGCGGCAGGGGCTGGACGGCTCCACAATGTCCTTTTTCTAACAAGTGCCTAATGGTGAGGTCGCCCGACCCTCCCGCCTTCCGGGACCTTGTCTGACACTTGTGACAGCTTAGGCTCCGGCGGTGTTGTGAAGGAGCGGTGGGCAGTGGAGTGTCCGCCGTGGTCCTTCCTGCCGGATTCAGCTTGACTCCACATCCATGGCCGCACTTGTGTCAGTGTGAGTGGGCCTGCGTGAGTGAGTCTCTGGGCACATGTGCACACGTGTGTCCAAGTATGCTTGTGCGCACACACACATGTCAGTGTGTGAATGCATATTTCCTGTGTCTGTGTGCCTGTGTGCTGTGTGCACATCTGCATTAACGTGTATAGTCCCGTCTGTGTGCTCTGTGCTTGTTTTGCATAGCCTGTACATGCCTTGCACTGTGTGCTCGTGTGTGCATGGTGTGTGCACTACTGTGTGCTGTGCATGTGTGTGCATCTGTGTGCATGCTTGGGTACTGAGCATCTGTTGTGCAACTGTGCACGCCTCTGTGTGCGTCTGTGCTCCTGAGTGTGTGCTTCTGTGTGTGTACACCTGTGTGTGACTGTGTGCTGTGCATTCGTGTGTGCATCTGTGTGCTGTGGTTATGTGACTGTGTGCACACCATTGTGCTATGCATTTCTGCATGCCTCTGTGTCTGTGTGTGCCTGTGTGCTGTGCATCTTGAGCTGTGCGTCTGTGCATAATTATTTGCTGTGTGTGTCTGTGTATGCCTGTGTGCACACCAGTGTGCTATGCATTTCTGCATGCCTCTGTGTCTGTGTGTGCCTGTATGCTGTGCATCTTGAGCTGTGCATCTATGCATGCATGCATGCTCTGTCTTCACGTTTTATGTTCGTCTGTGTGCTGTGCGTCTATACTATGCGTTTGCATGTATGTGTGTGTGTCTGACCATGTCTGCATCTGTGCACTCCTGTGTGTGTGTGTGTGTGTGCGCACCTGTGCATGCCAGTGAGCTGTGTGACCGTGTGGTACAGAGGCCCGGTGGCCTGTCTCCCCAGCACACAGCTGTCCTAGTTGCCCATCACACTCTACCAGAGGGTTTGCTGATCTGACCCCACCGGGCCATCCCCCACCCCCTCGAAGGCTGTCAGTCTTACGGTTTCTGTGGGGACAAGTCCCCACGCGCATTAGGGAATGGCTCCTCTCGGGCCCAGACCCTGATAAGCTTTGGGGCCCCTTTTCCTGAATCAAAGCAGCTGGATTTTATTGGTGTCCAGGGAAAGGGTCAGAGATGTGGCTTTGGGGTGTGCCACAAGCAGCAGAGCTCTGGGTGGGGACAGCTGCCCTGTGGTGGGTCGTCAGCCCAGGCTGGCCTCGGAGTTGGCCTCAGTCTCATGGGACAAACGCGTGAAGTCTGGGGCCCTCGGCAGCTCAGGCTCCCATGTCTCACTGCAGCCCGAACGAAGGTGCCTTGGCACAGAGCTGCCCCAAGCCTTGGAGACAGGCTGCCCAGGGGCCCCGGGCGCTCCTGTGTGTAGTGACTGTGTTCTGTTCTCCTTGTAGATGGAGGAGATCAGATTTAAGGACAGAGCAGTCTTCGTGCTGGAGAGAGAGTTAGGGCTCCAAGCCGGGCACGCTCACAGACTGCAGCTCCAAAAGGGAGGCTCTAGATGAGCAGCTGGCCCAGGTCAAGGACGCTGAGCGGCGCCTGGGCAGCCCCAGACGGGAACTTCCTCATGCAATCGGTGCAGGAGCAGCTGCAGAGCACCCGGGAAGCCCCGTAAGCACCCCCGCTGCAGCCCGGCCCCCGACATGGCACCACGGCCCGCTGCAGCCCGGCCCCCCCCACACACACACGGCACCACGGCCCGCTGCAGCCCGGCCCCCGACACGGCACCACGGCCCGCTGCAGCCCGCCCCAACACATGGCACCACGGCCCGCTGCAGCCCCCACACACACACACGGCACCACGGCCCGCTGCAGCCGCTCCTGGAGGCCGGAGCCCTCCTGCCCGGGGCCTATGTCTGCAGCCAGTGGACCCCGGGCTGGCCTGGAGGCAGGTGAGGTGCCCTGGCCATCACCCTGGGCCCTGGAGGCCACAGTGCTTGCGGGTCCCAGCCCTCGGGGCCGTATGGCCACTGAAGACTTCACCGGTTCCTGCCACCAGCCCCGTCCGACCCTGCCCTCCAGGGCTCCGGGAAGCCTGGAGCCCGGCTGTTGTCCCACACAGCTCCTCATTCACAGCCGTCCTGGTGCCCGGGGAACGGGGGCACCTAAATTCGGGAATCCCTGCAGATCTTCCTGGGTGTGCAGCTGTCCTGCACCTGTTGAGTGAGGAAGCCCCAGGCCCCCCATCTGAGGACAGAGCAGAGCCAGCCCTAGACAGATGCTCCAAGGACAGAAAAGCCCCTTGCTGACCTTAACACGAGGGACGTAACGGGGCTTAGCCCGCTCTCTCCGCCATTTCTGAGCGACCTTCAGGGCAGCCCAGCGCCGCCGAGACACCAGTTTGAGGAGCGTACCTGGGGAGACCCTCAGCCGCTTGCCCGGGCGCAGAAGCCGCGGCAGGGCACAGTCCTGGTGACCGCGCCACCGTCCCACCGCCCTCCTCACTTTCCTCCCTTGCTTTGTCCCTCTGTGTGCCAGCGCAGCTGTGCTGGCCGCCCTCGGTTTTGCAGTTGGTGTTTGTTGTAGGAACAGCAGCTGGATGAGAAGGATGCCTCGTCGCTTCCAGCTCAAAATCGCCGAGCTCAGCGCCATCATCCGCAAGCTTGAGGACCGCAACGCACTGCTGTCCGAGGAGAGGAACGAGCTGGTGAGTGGCCGTGGCCAGCAGGGGCCCTGGGCTGGGAGTGGCCATGGCTGGGCCTCGGGCCTGGGAGTGACCCCTGCTGGCGAGTGCTGGAGCAGCACCCACAGACAGAACCTGCTGTGGGGCTGACCCTACAGCTCCCTGGTGCTGGATGGTGCTGGAGGCCCTGCTGGAGTGGCCGTCGGCCTGGTAGCTAAAGAGCCAGCGAGTCCCGGGTGCCCTTCTGGGGGCTCCCCTGCAGCCTGTCCCCGTCCTGCTCCCGACCCCGTCCCTGTCCCCTGAGCCTGTTTTCACCCCAGCTGAAGCGCCTGCGTGAGGCCGAGAGCCAGTACAAGCCGCTGCTGGACAAGAATAAGCGCTTGAGCCGCAAGAGCGAGGAGCTGGCCCAACACGCTGCGGCGCCTGCAGAGCAAGCTCTCGTGCATCACGCAGGAGAACCTGGAGATGGTGAGCCGGGGAGTGGCAGGACAGAGCCGGGCGGCCTGGGAGGGGCCCAAGCTTCATCCGGGACCTTGAGATGCGCAGGAGGGCAGGGGCTCCCACGTCACAGGGTCCAGTGGAGGAGAGGGACGGCCACTCGCACATCTGCACAGCAGAGGGCAGGGGCCCGGGACGGGACAGAATCCCTGGAATGGGGTCGGGCCTAAGTGGGGTCAAGAGCTAGGGTGGGGTGGAGTCCCCGTGGCGCTGCCCTGCCACCGTCGCCCCTGCCCAGACCTGTGTCCACGGGGCTCTGCAGCTGCTGGCAGGGCACCGGTAGGTAACAGGTCTGCGGTGGACGTGGAGACCGGAGCCCCTCCTGGCCTGTGACACCGCCCCGCGTGTTTCAGAGGCAGAGGGCGGGTGCCGTGCGCAGACCCAGCTCGCTCAACGACCTGGAGCGCAGCCGGGACGAGCAGGAGGCCGACTTCCTGCGGGTGCAGCTGCTGGAGCAGCAGCACCTCATCGACGAGCTCTCCAAGGTGCTGCCCGCTGCCCCGACGCTGCCTGCTGCCCACTCCCCAGACTCTGCCCGCCCACCCTGCTGCCCTGCCCACTCCCTGGACACTGCCCTCCCAGCCTGCTCCCCCAACACTGCCCACCCACCCAGCCTGCTCTCCAACACGGCCCACCTCCCGGGGTCAGCCCGCCCAGCCTGCTGCCCTGGACAGCAGGTGCTGGGGGTCCCAGAGGCCCAGGGACGGTCCCTTGGCAGCGAGGGAGGGGGCTCCACACAGCCCCCTGGTCCCTGCAGCTCTTAAGAGCCTCCCTGGGGATCAGCTTCAGGCATGGAGGTTTGGGGGGCCCTGGGGTGAGGGCAGCTCAGCACCTTCCTCCAACCGGCTCTGTTCTAGACCCTCGAGACCACGGGCTACGTGAAGAGCGTCCTGGTGAGTGTCCGCTCGAGTCCCCCGCCCTAGCCCTCTGCTGGCCCCACGCTCCCCTACCCCCACCCTCTCCCGTCCCCCCCACGCTCTCCCCCCCCACGCTCTCCCGCCCCCACGCCTCTCCCCGTCCCCCCCCGCTCTCCCGCCCCCCCGCTCTCCCACCCCCACGCTCTCCCATCCCCACGCTCTCCCACCCCCCACGCTCTCTCCTGTCCCCACGCCTCTCCCGTCCCCCACGCTCTCCCGCCCCCCACGCTCTCCCGCCCCCCACGCTCTCCCGTCCCCCACGCTCTCCGTCCCCCCACGCTCTCCCGTCCCCCACGCTCTCCCGTCCCCACGCTCTCCCACTCCCACGCTCTCCCGCCCACGCTCTCCGCCCCCCCCACGCTCTCCCGCCCCCCACGCCTCTCCGCCCCACGGCTCTCCGCCCCCCACGCTCTCCCGTCCCCCACGCTCCTCCCGCCCCCCACGCTCTCCCGCCCCACGCTCTCCGCCCCCCACGCCTCTCCCGTCCCCCACGCTCTCCCGCCCCACCACGCTCTCTCCACCCCCACGCTCTCCCATCCCCACGCTCTCCCACCCCCACGCTCTCCTGTCCCCACGCTCTCCCGTCCCCCACGCTCTCCCGCCCCCCCCCACGCTCTCCCGCCCCCACGCCTCTCCCGCCCCACGCTCTCCCGCCCCACGCCTCTCCCGCCCCCACGCCTCTCCCGCCCCACGCTCTCCGCCCCCACGCCTCTCTCCCGCCCCCCGGCTCTCCCCTTCCGGCTCCCCCGCCCCACGCTCCCCCCCCCCCCACGCCTCCCCCGCCCCCACGCTCTCCCGCCCCCCACGCTCTCCCGTCCCCCCCCACGCTCTCCCGTCCCCACGCTCTCCCGCCGCCCACGCTCTCCGCCCCCACGCTCTCCCGCCCCCACGCCTCTCCGCCCCCACGCTCTCCCATCCCCCACACTCTCCCGTCCCCACGCCTCCCCATCCCCACGCTCTCCCGCCCCCACGCCTCTCCCGCCCCACGCTCTCCCGTCCCCCACACTCTCCCGTCCCCCACGCTCTCCCGCCCCACGCTCTCCCGTCCCCCACGCCTCTCCGTCCCCACGCTCTCCCGTCCCCACGCTCTCCCGCCCCTCCACGCTCTCCCGTCCCCCACGCCTCCCCGCCCCCCCCCACGCCTCTCTCCGTCCCCCCACGCTCTCTCCGCCCCCACGCTCTCCCGCCCCCCCACGCTCTCCCGCCCCACGCTCTCCCCGCCCCACGCTCTCCCATCCCCCCACACCTCTCCCGTCCCCACGCTCTCCCATCCCCACGCTCTCCCGCCCCCCGCGCTCTCCCGCCCCCCACGCTCTCCCGTCCCCCCACACTCTCCGTCCCCACGCTCTCTCCGCCCCACGCCTCTCCGTCCCCACGCTCTCCCGTCCCCCACGCTCTCCCGTCCCCACGCTCTCCCGCCCCCACGGCTCTCCCGCCCCCACACGCTCTCCCGTCCCCCCACGCTCCTCCCGTCCCCACGCTCTCCCGCCCCTCCACGCCTCTCCCGTCCCCCACGCCTCCCGCCCCCACGTTCTCCCGTCCCCACGCCTCTCCGCCCCCACGCCTCCCGCCCCCACGCTCTCCCGTCCCCCACGCTCTCCCGCCCCCACGCTCCTCCCGCCCCACGCCTCTCCCGTCCCCCACGCTCTCCGTCCCCCCACGCTCTCCCGCCCCCCCACGCTCTCCCGTCCCCCCCGCTCTCCCGCCCCACGCCTCTCCCATCCCCCACGCTCTCCCGCCCCACGCTCTCCCGCCCCCCACGCCTCTCCCCCCCCCACGGCTCTCCCGTCCCCCACGCCTCTCCCCCCGCCCCCACGCCTCTCCGTCCCCCCCACGCTCTCCCGCCCCCCCCGCCTCTCCGTCCCCCACGCTCTCCCGTCCCCCCCACGCCTCTCCGCCCCCCACGCTCTCCCGCCCCCCACGCCTCTCCGTCCCCACGCCTCCCGCCCCACGCCTCTCCCATCCCCCCACGCCTCTCCGTCCCCACGCTCTCCCGTCCCCCACGCTCTCCCGTCCCCCACGCCTCTCCCGTCCCCACGCTCTCCCGCCCCCACGCTCCTCCCGTCCCCCACGCTCTCCCGTCCCCCACGCTCTCCCGTCCCCACGCTCTCCCGTCCCTTGTCAGTCCCTGCTAGCCTGCGGCTCCCTCCGAGTGACCCCACTGGCAGGACATGGAGGGAGCTCGGCCCCCAGATGTGTCCAGAGCCCAGAGGTGCCCTCAAACCTGGCCTCAGAGAAAGATGGGCTAGAGCCACAGCAGGGGGCAGAGGGAGCCCAGCTGAGGCCCGTGACCCGGGTCAGTGACGGGCCCTGAGGGCACTTCGACCCCCACGCTGCTGCCCTCACACCAAGTCCCCAACCCTGCCTCCGTTTGTTGCAGGAGCGCGAGAAGCTGCTGAGGTTCCGAAACAGAGGAAGAAAATGGCGAAGCTCCCCAAGGTGGGTGCGGGCGGCACATCCGGAGACGGGCCCAGGGGCAGGGACAGGGTAGGGCCTGCCCTGAGGCTCCAGGAGAAGCTGCCCTGTGTCCCCCACGACCCCAGACCTCATGTGCCCCCCACTGGCCCCAGACCCTGGTGTGAGACTGGGGACGCAGCGTCTGTCCCTCACGGTCTTCGTGGACCCGGCCCCGCCCGGCTGACAGATGTGGGGTCGCCTCCCTGGGCCTGCAGGACGTGTCCCTGGGCTCAGCGCTGTCCAGGCACCGCTGTGAGGGGTGTGCGGGTCAGACGTTGGGGACAGGACTGGGCTCCACCGACGACTCGGGACAGTTCACGCAGGACAGCGCCCTGCTTCTCCGTGCTTTGGTCCGTGCCGGTACCCTCAGCAGGGGCTGTGGGTGCAGAGCGGGGTTCAGGGTGGCAGGAAGGAGGGGTCAGGGGCACCCCTGCTCCCTCAGAGTGACCCTCGGGATTATATGTTCAGTGTCTGGGCCAGGGACATTATCCAGAAGCTCTGCAGTAAAGGGGTGGCAGGGCCACTGGAGTGGCTGGACAGAGCAAGTGGTGGTCAGTGATGGGCAGTGGTGGCTTTGGGGGCTATGATGGACAGCGATGGATAGTAGTGGGTAGTGGTGGACAGTGGTGAGTAGCAGTGGGCAGTTATGCTAGTTGTGGGAAGTAGTCAGCAGTGGTGGACAGTGATAGGCAATGGTGAGCAGTGATGGATAGTGATGGTCAGTGGTGGGCAGTGATGGACTGTGGTAAGTTGTGGACAGTGATGGGCAGTGGTGCCAGCTCCTCAGAACTGACTGTCCATGGGAACACAAAGGGTAAAGGGGTGGGGTGTCGGGTGGGGTGTCGGGTGGGGGTGAGGGTGTCAGGATGGGGGTGGGGTGTCGGGTGGGTGTCGGGTGTGGGGGAGAGGCCCTGCAGGGTCTGCCATACATGCTGGGTGTGTCCAGGGCTAGAGGCATCTGTGCTGTGGTCATAGGCAGTTCTGGGCAGTTTCCTCGGCCTCTGCCGTAGCTGTGAGTGCCCCTTGCTCACGGGGTCAGCTGGGTCCATACTCAGTGGCAGACCAGCCCAGGCCTCCGCCCTTCTCCACTGTGCCTTCCCAGGGAGACGGGGTGAGTGAACGGGGGTCCCCGCCTGAGCGGCCCCCCAGGGAGCAGGACTGAAGGGTGAGCTGACCCCATACCGCAGAGTAGAGCTGAAGCCCCCCAGCCTGGGGCAGGCCAGTGACACGCTCTCGCCGCAGCCCGTGGTGGTGGAGACCTTCTTTGGGTATGACGAGGAGGGGTCCCTGGACTCCCGATGGCTCTTCTGTGTCCTATCAAACGGACAGGACTGACCAGACCCCGTGTACCCCGGATGACGACCCAGAGGAGGTGACTTCCCTGCCTGGGGGCTGACTTCCTGCCTGGGGGCTGACTCCTGCCTGAGGGGGCTGACTTCCTGCCTGGAGGGGCGGGGCTGACTTTCTGCCTGGGGGGCGGGGCTGACTTCCTGCCTGGGGCGGGGTTGACTTCCTGCCTGGGGGCTTTTTCAGGGCAGTTTCCTGCCTGGGTGGGGCTTTTTCCAGGGCAGCCTTCCAGGCAGGGCAGCCTCGTCCACTGGAGCCCAGGAGGGACCTCAGGCTTGCCTGGCTCCACCTTTGGCGGGGGTCATGGGAAGGGCATTGTGAGCCCTTACTAGGTGGGGTCTAAGGCTGGTGGGCTTCCTGGAGGGGGGGGAAGGAAGGGCAGCCTTTTCAGGGCCCACTGCCCTGGTAATTGCCTGTGCCAGTGGGTTTGGGGGTATATCTGTGTGGCGTGTGCCCGTGTGGCATGTACCTGTGTGGTGTGTGCCTGGGTGTATACCCGTGTGGCATGTACCCGTGAGGTATGTACCTGTGTGGTGTGTGCCCGTGTGATGTGTGCCTGTGTGGTGTGTGCCCATGTGGTGTGTGCCCATGTGGTGTGTGCCCGTGTGGGTATAGCCGTGTGGCATGTACTTGTGTGGCGTGTACCTGTGTGGTATGTAGCTGTGTGGCATGTGCCATGTGGCGTGTCCAGGAGTGCTGACTTTGGGCTCTGCAGGGTATGGCCCGTGAGGAGACGGAGCTGCGCTTCCGGCAGCTGACCATGGAGTACCAGGCGCTTCAGCGGGCCTACGCGCTCCTGCAGGAGCAGGTCGGAGGGTCTCTGGACGCAGAGCGAGAAGTCAAGGTGTGTGGGGCGTCTGCTCTGCCCCCCTCGTCCCCCCTATTCTGGAGGGTGCCAAGACCCGCCCCCTCCCCGGAGGCCTTGCTGGGGCTGTGGCTGCTGGTGGCAGGTGTCCAGCAGGTGTCCAGCAGGGCAGGCAGGTGTCCAGCAGGGCAGGCCTGCAGCCCCTCCACTGCTGCCTGCTGGAGTTCCAGAGAGCCTCAGCCCACGCGTGTCCACTCACCGGGGGCCCTGTCCACTCCTGGGGCCACATCTTCCAGGGCCGAGAGTGTCCGGCCCTACAGCTGAGGAGCACAGACCCAAGCCCGCGGCAGGGGCTCCCCCGGGGCAAAACCACTGCACAGCCCCAGAGCTCTTCAGCTTGGGGCGAGCAGCAGAGAGGCCCCAGCGCACCTGAGGCCCGTGTACGCCATTCCAGCTCCGGAGCTGCTGAGAGGCACGGCCGGGGCCTCTGGCCTGGCACAGCTGCCTCAGCCCATCTGCAACAGTGGCGGGCTGGGAGAGCAGGTGTTGGGGCAGCAGCCAGACACCACTGGCAAATGGACGCAGGGGGTCCTTGCAGCGTCCTGGGGCCCAGAGGCCCCCACACTCTGTCCCTGTCGGCCTCCGCGAAGCAGGAGTGCTTGTCTCGGGCGCCTCCCAGGCACGGCTGCGGGTGGGGGCTAACGGTGCCCGGCTGGTGGGTACAGGCCGCGCTGCCTCCACAGACCACCGAGCAGCTGCACGACGAGGTGCAGAGGGCACAGACGCGGATCGAGGACCTGGAGCGGACGCTGGCTGAGCGGGGCCAGGTGCGCCGGGAGCTGGGAGGTTCCGGAGATTACGGGGCCGGGACCCTCTGGCTGGGGGGAGCCAGGCTGGGCCTGTGAGTGTGGCCCCTGGGGCCCCCACTGCTCCCAGGGGCGTCCAAGGTAAGGGGTGGCTCAGTGGTTCAAGGTGAGCCCTTGGGAGCAAGGCAGCGACTGGGTGATGGGGCACCCTCTCGGGCACATCTCTAGGGGCCCCTCCTGAGCTGAGTGGGAGACAGCGCCTGCGGCACCGCAGGCAATGCCTCTCTGTGCCATGTGTGCCCGGGGGACCAGCGCCCGCAGCAATGCCACTCTGTGCCCATGCGCCTATTACGCCCTTCCTCAGGATATGAAGTGGATCGAGGAGAAACAGGCTCTGTACCGCAGGAACCAGGAGCTGGTGGAGAAGGTGGGTTGCGCCTGGCGCCTCTGGCTCTGGCTCAAGCCTCCTTCTCTGTGCCCCAGGGCTGCGTCTGGGGCGCTGTGGTCACGCTGGCCTGTCTCACCCAGCAGCAGCCCTTCTCTGGCCAGGGTCACTGTCCACCCGCAGGACAGTGATTTCACTTTGATCGAGCCCTGAGCCCGGCTTGTCCTGCATCATCTGAGAGCCGGGATGCAGGCTTCTGGGCTCAGGAGGCTTCCGGAAATGCGGGTCCCACAAGAGATGGTCAGGGGCCACACTGCTAGGCCATCCTACTCGGGGCCACCGAGCTGGCACTAGCCAGGCCCCTGTCTGTGGCCCTGCCCACGAGCTCAGCCCCGCTCGTACCAGGGCTGTGCGGAGAGAGGAGGGCCCACAATGTGCCCAGGTCTGGGCCTGGAAGGGGGCATCCGGCAGAAACCCCAAGGGGTCACCAGGGGCCCATGACCATCACACTGGCCCACCCCCACCCCCAGAGGGCCAGCAGGTCCACAGGTTCTCAGTCACGCAGGGATGGAGCGGTTTGGGCAGCTGGGCTGAGCGTGGTCAGCACCGTGTCCTCCCGTGTCCAGATCAGGCAGATGCAGGCCGAGGAGTCGCGGCTGCAGCACGAGGTGCAGGATGCCAGGGACCAGAACGAGCTGCTGGAGTTCCGCGTTCTGGAGCTCGAGGTGCGGGGCAACAAGGGAGGGCTTAGCGGGTGGTGCTGGCCTCACCAGGGCCTCGGAGCCCCGTGAAGCTGTGTGGATGGGCGGCATGTCCGGGCGGTGCTGGCCTCACCAGGGCCTCGGAGCCCCGTGAAGCTGTGTGGATGGGCAGCATGTCTGAGGCGCCTGAGCTGCCAGCCGGCTTCACGGCGCTGCCGCAGGGGCCCAGCACAGCCCGCCACAGGGTGGCAGCATGAGCTCAGCCTTGGCTGTCTCAGGAGCGGGAGAGGAAGTCTCCGGCCATCACCTTCCACCACACGCCCTTCGCGGATGGCAAGAGCCCCCTGCAGTCCTACTGTGAGGCTGAAGGCGTGACGGTGAGCGTGGCCCCTCCCCGCCACACCCTGTTCCTGCAAACCCTCCCGGTGGACACTCACGAGGCCTCTCCTCTTTCCCCCAGGACATTGTGGTCAGCGAGTTGATGAAGAAGCTGGACGTCTTGGGGGGACAACGCCGAAGTGTAGGTCGCTCTTCCTAATCTGTACTGCCCCCCACCCACTCCCCTGCCCTGAGCCCCGGGCCCCTCCCCTGCAGCCACACATCCACCCACCCCTATTCAGAGCTACTCAGAAAGTGCTGTGGCACACGAGAGAAATTCTGCTCCGCTGTGCTGGTGCCGCCAAGAGGCCCAGCACCAGAATGGTGGGCTCAGGCCCAGCTCTTCGGGGATCAGGCAGCTCTGTGGAGAGCACGGGGATCAGGCAGCTCTGCGGGGAGCACGGGGGTCAGTCAGCTCTGTGGAGACACGGGATCAGTCAGCTCTGTGGGGAGCACGGGGATCAGGCAGCTCTGCGGGAAGCACAGGGATCAGGCAGCTCTGGGGAGCACGGGGATCAGGCAGCTCTGCGGGAGCACGGGGATCAGACAGCTCTGCGGGGAGCACGGGGGATCAGGCAGCTCTGCGGGGAGCACGGGGATCAGACAGCTCTGCGGGGAGCACGGGGATCAGTCAGCTCTGTGGGGAGCACGGGGATCAGGCAGCTCTGCGGGGAAGCACAGGGATCAGGCAGCTCTGCAGGGAGCACGGGGATCAGGCAGTTCTGCAGGGAGCACGAGGGTCAGTCAGCTCTGTGGGGAGCACGGGGATCAGGCAGCTCTGCGGGGTTTGGCACACGGGAGACGGGGCAGGAGCATGACAGGAGACGGGGGACTTTGTTGGGCTGATGGCACAGGGTAGGAGGGGTCACAGCATCTATGGGTCCAGCCCCCTCCCCGCCCCTCAACTTCCTGTTCACGCCCACCTCATCCTCTGGGCCTGGTCTGAGGGTGTTCACTGACCTGAGGCAGAGGCTTCCTGCCCAAAGGGCCCTTGCTGGGACTAGGACTGAAGGAAGGACTTGGCGAGGAGAATCACCCAGCCTGAGTCGTGCCCCCGTGCCATGACGTAGGCGCTGGGCAAGAGCCGGCTCCCAGCCAAGATGCCCACAGGGGCAACAAGGTCGCTTTAGTCACGGGCTAACGTGGCCCACTGTGAGGTCAGAGGGAGCACGGTCCGTGTTCAGCAGCACCAGCGCATAACTGGCCCCTCCTACCCTGTGCCATCAGCCCAACAAGACCCCCCCATCATGCTCCCGCCCCGTCTCCGTCCTGCTCCCGCCCCGCTCCCCCGCCCTGTCTCCATCGTGCTCCCGCCCCGTCTCCGTCGTGCTCCCACCCCGCCTCCCGTCGTGTACTGCACTAGACAGCCCCATTTACCAACTGACCACGCGTTGTGCACTGCACTAGACAGCCCCATTTACCGACTGACCACGGCGTTGTGCACTGCACTAGACAGCCCCATTTACTGACCACGTGGTTGCCCTCCTCGACAGCCCCAGAGAGTGTGTCCTCCATGCCCACCACCCCCTGTCATCACTCCGCACCCACACACACCCTGCCTGTCTCCGCCGACTCTGCTTTGCTTACAGAGCCTGAGCAACGACGAGCAGGTGGCCATCATCCAAGCCAGGACAGTCCTGACCTTGGCCGAGAAGGTAGCAGTGTGTGGGGTTGCAAGGGGGCATGGGGCCCACTCACCCCAGTGGGGCTCTGAGGGAAGTGAGGGGAGACATGGGCTCAGTACTGGATGGGATTAGCCATGGCTCAGCCCCTGCGCTCGGGTCCTGTGGGCGGGCACCGGACACAGCCATGGCTCAGCCCCTGCACTCGGGTCCTGTGGGTGGGCACCGGGCACAGGCATGGCTCAGCCCCTGCTCTTGTGTCCTGTGGGTGGGCACCAGGCACAGGCATGGCTCAGCCCCCTGCTCTTGTGTCCTGTGGGTGGGCACCGGGCACAGGCATGGCTCAGCCCCTGCGCTGGGGTCCTGTGGGCGGGCACTGGGCACAGGCATGGCTCAGCTCCCTCCTCTCGTGTCCTGTGGGTGGGCACTGGACACACGCATGGCTCAGCCCCTGCGCTCGGGTCCTGTGGGCGGGCACCGGACACAGCCATGGCTCAGCTCCTCCTCTCATGTCCTGTGGGAGGGCACTGGACACACGCATGGCTCAGCCCCTGCGCTGGGGTCCTGTGGGTGGGCACCGGGCACAGGCATGGCTCAGCCCCCTGCTCTCGTGTCCTGCGTGGCGGGCATCGGGCACAACCCCTGCTTTATCCCGCCCAGTGGCTGCAGCAGATCGAGGAGGCGGAGTTGAGCGCTGCAGCAGAGGATGGGCGATCTGGAGACTGAGAAGGTGGGCGGCGGGCTGCGGGCGGCAGTGGCCAGGGGCAGGGAAGGTCGGCCCGAGGCCCTCACGGTGCCCGTGTCCCAGGAGCTGTTCAGTAAACAGAAGGGCTACCTGGACGAGGAGCTGGACTTCCGGAAGCAGTCCCTGGACCAGGCTCACAAGGTGAGCGGCCGAGTGGACGGGACTCACCGAGCAGCTCCTCTGGAGGGCTGAGGGCACGGTGGGTGCTGGTGACGGCAGGGTGCAGAGATGGCACCAGCGTGAAGGCCCTGCAGGAGCCTGCCCTGGGCCTTCCGGGGCTGGAGGCTGGCCTGATGGTGGTGCCCTGCCCTAGGTCCCGCTGCCTGGGCCTTCCCGCTGCTGGGCAGGGCTTTCTGGTGGGGGCAGGACCGGGAGCAGGAGGGGGAGACCTCTGACCTCTCCCATGGTCCGTGGGACCTGGTGCCGGGAGACCTCTGACCTCTCCCATGGTCCGTGGGACCTGGTGCGGGGAGAGCAACAGTGATCCTGAATCTTCGAGTCCCGCAGCCCCTGGCACAGCGGCGCCCCCTGGAGGCTGTGCTCATTATCCCTCACACACCAGTGACTGGCAGGGAGGGGCAGGGGTGCAGCTGAGAGCACTCCCATGGGTCCCACAGGCTCCCCCATCTCCCCACTAGCCCCTGACTGCCCGACCTTTGGCCTGTCCTTCCTCTGGGAAGACCTGCGGCTTCTATAGGCACAGAATGACCTGCGCCAGCCACTGGTCAGTGCAGCGATGGGCCTCTCGGATGTGAGGAACCAGACCCATCCACTCCCTGCCCAGGCAACCAACAGTGCCCTCTGACCCTGGCCCATCTTGGGCCTCCTCCTGAGGCCCTCCAAGGATCACAAGGATGAGATAGCGCAGGGAGCTGCGCCAAGGGGCCATCCTGGGCATCGGGTGGCAGGTGCCCACTCTCAGGCACTCAGTGCTCCCCAAGGATGTCACAGTGCTCCCCCAAGACTGCCCACTGCTGTGCTCCCCTGAGGACAGGGAGCCAGGCCGGTGTGGTGCATGTGACTGGTGTGGTGCACGTGGTTGGTGTGGGTACATGGCTGGTGTGCACGTGGCTGGTGTGGTGCACGTGACTGGTGTGGTGCACGTGGCTGGGGTGGTGCATGTGGCTGATATGGTGCACGTGGCTGGTGTGTACGTGGCTGGTGTGGTGTACGTGGCTGGTGTGCATGTGGCTGGTGTGGTGTACGTGGCTGGTGTGGCACATGTGGCTGGTGTGGTGTACATGGCTAGTGTGCACGTGGCTGGTGTGGTGCACGTGGCTGGTGTGGTGCACGTGGCTGGTGTGGTGCATGTGGCTGGTGTGGTGTACATGGCTAGTGTACACGTGACTGGTGTGGTGCACGTGGCTGGTGTGGTGCACGTGGCTGGTGTGGTGCATGTGGCTGGTGTGGTGTACATGGCTAGTGTACACGTGGCTGGTGTGGTGCACGTGGCTGGTGTGGTGCACGTGACTGGTGTGTTGCACGTGGCTGGTGTGGTGCACGTGGCTGGTGTGGTGCACGTGGCTTGTGTGGCTGCGCCTTCAGCCACCTCCTCTCCGAGCAGAGCGTGGTCTGTTCTGTTCGGACTCAGGGTTCCAGGGTACAGCATGTCCTTGGGTACAGGGCGCCCAGCCAGAGTCTGCGTCCAGAGCTCCTGCCCTGCCAGGGAGGGGCAAGGTGCAGTGGGGCCCTGGGCGGACGACAGTAAGTCTCAGCGCTTGTAGGCATTGGCCGCAGGGCAGAGGGTGATGGACGAAGGCCAGTGCCCATACTGGAGGTATGACGACAGGGCGGTGACAATGATGATGCCGATGAGGCAGAACTGAGGGCGGTGACAGTGATGGAGGACAGGGTGATGGGACAGAGGGGAGGAGAGCAGGGGGAGAGGGTGTCACGGGTGACGGTGACGGTCTGGGGCGGAGGTGAGGACAGCAGGGGGAGAGGGTGTCACGGGTGACGGTGACAGTCTGGGGACAGAGGTGAGGAGAGCAGGGGGAGAGGGTGTCACGGGTGACAGTGACGGTCTGGGGGCGGAGGTGAGGAGAGCAGGGGAGAGGGTGTCACGGGTGACGGTCTGGGACGGAGGTGAGGACAGCAGGGGGAGAGGGTGTCACGGGTGACGGTCTGGGGACGGAGGTGAGGACAGCAGGGGAGAGGGTGTCACGGGTGACGGTCTGGGGATGGAGGTGAGGACAGCAGGGGGAGAGGGTGTCACGGGTGACGGTGACGGTCTGGGGACGGAGGTGAGGACAGCAGGGGGAGAGGGTGTCACGGGTGACAGTGACGGTCTGGGGGCGGAGGTGAGGACAGCAGGGGAGAGGGTGTCACGGGTGACGGTGACAGTCTGGGGATGGAGGTGAAAACAGCAGGGGGAGAGGGTGTCACGGGTGACAGTCTGGGGATGGAGGTGAGGACAGCAGGGGAGAGGGTGTCACGGGTGACGGTGACGGTCTGGGGACGGAGGTGAGGACAGCAGGGGAGAGGGTGTCACGGGTGATGGTCTGGGGATGGAGGTGAGGACAGCAGGGGAGAGGGGTGTCACTGGTGACGGTCTGGGGACGGAGGTGAGGACAGCAGGGAGAGGGTGTCACAGGTGACGGTCTGGGGACGGAGGTGAGGACAGCAGGGGAGAGGGTGTCACGGCTGATGGTCTGGGGACAGAGGTGAGGACAGCAGGGGGAGAGGGTGTCACGGGTGACGGTCTGGGGACGGAGGTGAGGAGAGCAGGGGAGAGGGTGTCACGGGTGACGGTCTGGGGACGGAGGTGAGGACAGCAGGGGAGAGGGTGTCACGGCTGATGGTCTGCGGACGGAGGTGAGGACAGCAGGGGAGAGGGTGTCACGGCTGATGGTCTGGGGACAGAGGTGAGGACAGCAGGGGAGAGGGTGTCACGGGTGACGGTGACGGTCTGGGGACGGAGGTGAGGACAGCAGGGAGAGGGTGTCACGGCTGATGGTCTGGGGACGGAGGTGAGGACAGCAGGGGAGAGGGGTGTCACGGCTGATGGTCTGGGGACAGAGGTGAGGAGAGCAGGGGAGAGGGTGTCACGGCTGATGGTCTGGGGACGGAGGTGAGGAGAGCAGGGAGGAGGGTGTCACGGCTGATGGTCTGGGGACGGAGGTGAGGACAGCAGGGGAGAGGGTGTCACGGCTGATGGTCTGGGGACAGAGGTGAGGAGAGCAGGGGAGAGGGTGTCACGGCTGATGGTCTGGGGACGGAGGTGAGGAGAGCAGGGGAGAGGGTGTCACGGGTGACGGTCTGGGGACAGAGGTGAGGAGAGCAGGGGAGAGGGTGTCACGGGTGACGGTGACGGTCTGGGGACGGAGGTGAGGAGAGCAGGGGAGAGGGTGTCACGGGTGACAGTGACCGTCTGGGGACAGAGGTGAGGACAGCAGGGGAGAGGGTGTCACGGCTGATGGTCTGGGGACAGAGGGGAGGAGAGCAGGGGGAGAGGGTGTCACGGGTGACGGTCTGGGGACAGAGGGGAGGAGAGCAGGGGAGAGGGTGTCACGGGTGACGGTCTGGGGACGGAGGTGAGGAGAGCAGGGGAGAGGGTGTCACGGGTGACGGTCTGGGGATGGAGGTGAGGACAGCAGGGGGAGAGGGTGTCACGGGTGACGGTCTGGGGGGCGGAGGTGAGGACAGCAGGGGAGAGGGTGTCACGGGTGACAGTCTGGGGATGGAGGTGAGGAGAGCAGGGGGAGAGGGTGTCACGGGTGACGGTCTGGGGATGGAGGTGAGGAGAGCAGGGGGAGAGGGTGTCACGGGTGACGGTCTGGGGATGGAGGTGAGGAGAGCAGGGGAGAGGGTGTCATGGTGACAGTGATGGTCTGGGGACGGAGGTGAGGACAGCAGGGGGAGAGGGTGTCACGGGTGACGGTGATGGTCTGGGGACGGAGGTGAGGACAGCAGGGGAGAGGGTGTCATAGTGACAGTGATGGTCTGGGGACAGAGGTGAGGACAGCAGGGGGAGAGGGTGTCACGGGTGACGGTGACAGTCTGGGGATGGAGGTGAGGACAGCAGGGGAGAGGGTGTCACGGGTGACGGTCTGGGGACGGAGGTGAGGAGAGCAGGGGAGAGGGTGTCACGGGTGACGGTCTGGGGACGGAGGTGAGGACAGCAGGGGAGAGGGTGTCACAGGTGACGGTCTGGGGACGGAGGTGAGGACAGCAGGGGAGAGGGTGTCACAGGTGACGGTCTGGGGACGGAGGTGAGGACAGCAGGGGAGAGGGTGGTCATAGTGACAGTGCCGTGACGAGAGTCAGGGTGGAGGGGTCAGCTGAGGGCTGCGGTGAGGCTGACTGTCCCGACAGCTTGCCAGAGCAGTCCCCAGTGACGGAACCCTGACGCCCTGCCCTGGTCCTCATCACACGTCCTGCAGCCCTGTCCAGTGCGTGCTGGCCCTCCCTGCCTCGGGTGCGACCAGGGGCGCGGCTGTCCCGAGAGCTGGCGGGGAGCTGGTCGGACCAGCCCACAGCACTGGTGGCCAGTTGTGCTTGTTGGCGTGGGGCCTCCTGTGGTCACTGCTGGCCACAAGAGGCTGGGCTGAGGGACGTGAATGGGGGCAGCTTCAGCCCGCTGTGGGACGCCCAGACCCAGGGGTACCTGCATGGCTTGGCCCGTCTCAGGGCACGTGACTGAACGGCTCTGGCGAGGGCTCCGCTGCTCAGAGGGTCCCACGTGACTGGTGACTTGGTGAAGGGGGCCTCTGCCGGCTCTGTGCGGGCCTGGCACATCCCTTGGAGGGATGAAGAGGGTTGGTCGGCCCCAGGCAGAGCACGGTGGGCTGAGCATGGTGGCTGTGGGTCGTCCCGTGGGACCCTGTGGACGGGGAGCCCTGGACGGTCAGGATTCAGCTCCCTGGTGCCCGCTGCTGGACCCCAGTGGCCGTGGCCTGGACGGTGAGCGAGGGCTGGTGAATGGCATCAGAGGTGGGACCTGGATCAGGTCTGTGACATGCTGGGGGTCCCCCGGGGTAGTGAGAGGAGGGGAGGGGCAGTTGCTGCAGGCCGGGTCGGGCGTCCAGGCGGTGCACAGCCCGCGGTACCTGGGACGCGGGAGTGGGGGGGGCTCGGTGTGGGCTGCCCGCCCCGCCCGTCTCCACTCCGTCCTGCGGGTTTCCCGGCACGCGGGGCCCCTTTCCCAATAGATCCACTCTGCAGGCTCCTGGGGACATGGGGACTTGGGGCTGCGCCACGGCACTGGGGAGCGGGACACAGCTCTGCGGGGAGACGTGGGCGACAGGCAGGACTCGGAAGGTGAAGGGGCACCAGGTGTGGGCGCAGGAGCAGCTGGGCCCGTTCCTTCGCCGCTGCCGGGGTCTGATCGGTCCCTGTCCCGCAGCACATCCTGGAGCTGGAGGCCATGCTGTATGACGCCCTGCAGCAGGACGCAGGGGCCAAGGTGGCCGGGCTGCTGACGGACAGTGAGCGTGAGGAGCTGCGTGGCCGTGGAGCAGTGGAAGCGCCAGGTCATGAGTGAGCTGCGAGCGGGACGCGCAGATCCCGCGGAGCGCATGGAGACGCTGCAGGGGCCCAGCAGGTGCGGGCGCGGGCACTGTAGGGGTCAGCAGGTGCGGGCGCGGGCACTGTAGGGGTCAGCAGGTGTGGGGCGCGGGCACTGTAGGGGTCAGCAGGTGCGGGCGCGGGCACTGTAGGGGTCAGGTGCAGGGCGGCGGGCACTGTAGGGGGTCAGCAGGTGCGGGGCTCGGGACGCCATAGGGGTCAGCAGGTGCGGGGCGGGCACTGTAGGGGTCAGCAGATGCGGGCGCTGGCACTGTAGGGGTCAGCAGGTGCGGGCGCGGGACACTGTAGGGGGTCAGCAGGTGAGGGGCGCGGACACTGTAGGGGTCAGCAGGTGCGGGGCTCGGGACGCCATAGGGGTCAGCAGGTGCGGGCGCGGGACACTGTAGGGGTCAGCAGGTGCGGGCGCGGGCACTGTAGGGTCAGCAGGTGCGGGCGCGGGACACTGTAGGGGTCAGCAGGTGAGGGGCGCGGGACACTGTAGGGTCAGCAGGTGCGGGGCTCGGGACGCCATAGGGGTCAGCAGGTGCGGGCGCGGGACACTGTAGGGGTCAGCAGGTGCGGGGCGCGGGACACTGTAGGGGTCAGCAGGTGCGGGGACTCCGGCACTGTAGGGGTCAGCAGGTGTGGGGCCTTGGGATGCCGCAGGGGTCAGCAGGTGCGGGGGCCTTGGGATGCCGTAGGGGTCAGCAGGTGCGGGGCTCGGACACCGCAGGGGTCAGCAGGTGCGGGACTCCGCACTGTAGGGGTCAGCAGGTGCAGGGCGCGGGACACTGTAGGGGTCAGCAGGTGCGGGGCTCGGGGACACTGTAGGGTCAGCAGGTGCGGGGCCTTGGGATGCCGCAGGGGTCAGCAGGTGCGGGGGCTCGGACACCGCAGGGGTCAGCAGGTGTGTGGTGCCACTGGAGGTGGAGGCAAATGGTCTCTGGGCAGCGCTGGTGGGCGTGTGGGGCTGCCCCTACCACCTGGAGGCCAGGTGCTGCAGGAGTGCCCCAGCCCTGGGGAGGGGCCTGTCGGTCTGTAGAGCCCCCAAGGCGGCTCGTGTGCCCACCCCGTGTCGGTCTGTGCTTCGCCCGCAGAGAGTCAAAGAGCTCGAGGGAAAGGCTGGAGGCCCAGAAGAGGCAGCTCAAGGAGCTGGAGGAAAAGGTAGCGGCCACGGCCCCGCCCCGGGCCCTCTGCGGCCCCGCCCCGGCCCCTCCGCGCCACGGCCCCGCCCCCGGCCCCTCCCACGCACGGCCCCGCCCCGGGCCCCTCTGCGGCCCCGCCCGCGGCCCCTCCCACGCACGACCACGCCCCCGGGCCCCTCTGCGGCCCCGCCCCGGGCCCCTCTGCGGCCCCGCCCCCGGCCCCTCCCACGCACGGCCCCGCCCCGGCGCCCTCTGGCGACCGCACCCGGCCCCTCCCGCGCCACGGCCCCGCCCCCGCCCCTCCCACGCACGGCCCCGCCCCCGGGCCCCTCTGCGGCCCGCCCCGGGCCCCTCTGCACGCACAGCCCCGCCCCTTGGGCCCCTCTGCACGCACAGCCCGCCCCTCGGGTCCCTCTACGGCCCCGCCCCCAGGACCCTCTGCGGCCCCGCCCCGGGCCCCTCCGCGCGCACGGCCCCGCCCCCGGGCCCCTCTGCACCCCGCCCCTCGGGCCCCTCTGCGCCCCGCCCCCGGCCCCTCTGCGCCCATGGCCCCCCCTCAGGCCCCTCCGCGCCCATGGCCCCGCCCCTCGGGCCCCTCCGCGCCCACGGCCCCGCCCCCTCGGGCCCCTCCGCGCCCATGGCCCCGCCCCTAGGGCTCCTCTGCACCCCGCCCCTCGGGCCCCTCTGCGCCCCGCCCCGGGCCCCTCTGCGCCCATGGCCCCGCCCCTCAGGCCCCCTCCCGCGCCCATGGCCCCGCCCCTCGGGGCCCCTCCGCGCGCACGGCCCCGCCCCTCAGGCCCCCTCCGCGCCCATGGCCCCGCCCCTAGGGCTCCTCTGCACCCACGGCCCCGCCCCCGGGCCCCTCTGCGCCCATGGCCCCGCCCCTCAGGCCCCTCCGCGCCCATGGCCCCGCCCCCGGGCCCCCCTCCGCGCACGGCCCCGCCCCTCAGGCCCCTCCGCGCCCATGGCCCCGCCCCTAGGGCTCCTCTGCACCCGCGGCCCCGCCCCTCGGGCCCCTCTGCACCCACACCCCGCCCGTGCCGGGTGAGCTCTAAAGCGCGTGTGGGCGAAGGAAGGGGCGGGCCTGGGTGGGCTCGGCCCGCGGGCTCAGTTTCCCTGCTGCGTGTCACCTGCCACGTTGCTACCTGGCGGGCCGGTCACGCGTGTCCCGCCGCAGGCAGGCCCGTGTGGGGAGCCGGGCTAGCAGAACGCGCCTGCCTGTTCCCAGCCCAGCTCTGGGCCTGGTTGACCCTGGTTCCTGCCGGCTTCTGTCACTCAGTGCATGGCCTCCTGTCTCGGCAGCCGCCGCTGGTGGGGTGCAGACCCCTGGCCCCTTCCCTAGGCCGGGCAGGGCTTGCCCGCAGGTGCACTGTCCAGCCAGGGCCAAAGAACCTGGTTCTCGTGGGCTGTGCCTGGCCTCGGGCAGCCGCTTCTGTGCCCTGTGGACAGTCGTCCCCTCCCTGCAGCCTCTGGTCCAGGCTGGGACCGTGAGCCACCCTTCCCTCGGCCCCTGCCCTCTCCTGCCTCTCAGACGCTGAACTGTCCCTGTCCCTCCCCGTCCCTCCGTGGTGCAGGCCCAGCAGAGAGGCTGGTTCTGGCTTCTAACCCCTGCGGGGCAGCTTGTCCAGCTCCTGGTCCCAGCTCCTCGGGAACCTGCTGTGCTGCTGCCCCTGGGTGGGCCCGTCACTGCGTCAGAGCCAGGGCAGGTGGGGCGTGGCCTTGGGGCAGGGGCAGGGCCCACAGCGAAACCAGCCCCGGAACTCCCACCCCATGGACCCTGGGGCGCTTAGACGTGGCCCCACGGTTCTCAGAGTAGGGTCCTGGGCTCCCGCTGAGGACCGGGGCCATCTGCAGCTGCACCTCGGGCAGCTTCTGCGGGGTGACCCCAACACGCTCCCCCTCTCTCCCCACCTCCCTGCCCGCCCTCCCTCCCTCTTCCCTTTCCTCTTCTTTTTTCCTCTCCCTGTCTCTGTCTCTGTCTCTGTCTCTGTCTCTGTCTCTGTCTGTCTCTCTGTCTCTCTGTCTCTCTGTCTCTCTGTCTCTCTGTCTCTCTGTCTCTCTGTCTCTCTCTCTCTCTCTCTCTCTCTCTCTCTCTCTCTCTGCCGTCTCTCCCAACTCCACCCTGCCCCTTTAGTTTCTGTTTCTGTTCTTGTTTTTCTCCTTAGCTTTCATTCTCTGGTCCTAACGTCCTGGGCACTGTGTGGTGAGTACTCCCTGACCTGGCCGCTCCCTGAGCACTCAGGTGGTTTCCCCCTCACACCTCGGCCTAAGAGCTATTGGGGTCTCCCCAGAGGGAAGAGCAGGACCCTGAGGTACGTCCTCCCGTCCCGTCACACTCTGTGTCTGCTTCCAGCCACCAGGAGCCTGACCCTTCCCTCGGATGGCCGATGAGACGCCCCGCCCCAGAAGACCTGAGAATACTCAGTGTCCCCAGACACCTCACACCCTGTCCTGAGGGAGAGAGGAGCGCGCCTCGGTGGCCATGGTCGCCGGCAGCCTGCTCGGGCTCTGCATCTGGGCCCCCCAGGAGAGGGGTTGCTGCTGGACTCGGGCCCTGGGGCCTGTGGGCTCCCTGTGGGGGGAGCAAGGCCACGCCCCACCTCCCGGCCCCCTGAGGCCCAGGAAGCTTCCAGAAACAGCACAGGCAGCCCACAGTGAGGGGGGTGCCCACAGCCTTGACTCCATCCGTTCTCGGGTGCCGCCCCCCCCCCGCACAGTCCCCTCTGTGGCCGGCTGCTCGCAGAGGGTGAAGAGCTGGCCCGCGGCCACTCCTGCTCTCCCGCCCGACAGAGGCCCAGTCCAGAGTTCCGCTGGCCCCGGGCAGTGCCTGTGGTCTCGGTGCCCCCTGCCCCACTCTGCAGCCGTGAGGAGGGAGCCGCAGCAGTTACCAGCAGGTGAGGCTTGTCCTGGCCATCAGTCCTGCCCAGCTGGGCCCCTTCCGCTCTGACGAGCATGACGGCCTGGGGCACCTTCCTTCCCCGGCCCTGTGTCTGTCCAGCACCCCACCCCGTCCGTTCTGGGCCCTACATGGGCATCTGGGCCCGTAGTTCCCTGAGCCTCAGGGGACATACCCTGGGCACCGAGCAGCAGTGTGAGCCCAGGCAGCGGCAGCTTGCAGCGTTCTGTTGGGTCCTGCAGGCCTGTGCCCCGGGACACTCCCTGCTGTGCCCTGGCACCAGCCCTGGGACTGGGGCTGCTCGGCTCAGTCAAGGCTTGGCTGAGCATTGCTGCACCCCTGCCCCCTCCTGTGTGGCCTCAGCCCTGCCTTCTCCCGTGAAGCCTCGCCCCTGCTCTCTCCCCTCACCCAGTGCCCCAGGGGAGGAACTGAGTGATGTTTCCCACTGCCGGCCTGAGGCGCAAGCTGAGCTGAACAGCTCTTCTAGCCCCCCCCCACTCTCCCCGCCCTCCCCCGCCCTCCCCGCCCTCATCGCCCTGCACCGGGAAGTGGGGTTTGTCTCCAGGCTGCCCCAGGGACATGAGCTGCACAGCGCAGGTCTGGGGACTACCTTGGGGTGTACCAGAGGTCCATGGCAACAAGGGTCTCATGCCCATACTCCAGTGGCGCCCTGGCTAGTGGCAGAGCTTGGTCAGCCCTGGGCATCAGGCAAGCCTCGGCCTGAGAATCTGCCCAAGCACCCTAGGAACCAGACAGATGTTGGGGCACCAGAGGGAGTGGGCTAGCTCCGAGATCGTGGGAGCCCTGGAGGCTGCTGGGTGGGCCCAGCCTGACCCTGGCCAGTCTGCCTTTGGGTGGACAGCCTGACCCTGAGTGAACACGCTGGTGCAGGCAGGTGGGGCCCCAGTAAGCAGGGCCTGGCCTCACCTCTCCAGGCTCTCGTCAGCTCAGTGCCTGGATTGTCCTGCTGAGAAAGTCAAGCCACGTGGGTTCTCTCACGGCAGGGGTCTTGTGGCCCCAGTCTACCCAGAAGGAGCTCTGAGTGAGTGCAGTGTGGAGCGTGCCCCGCTGTGGGCCTCCCGCATCCCTGGACTCGGGCCCTGAACCAGCCCTACCTGTGCCGTGTCCATGCATTGTTGCCCTTTGCCCTGCCCTCCACAGGGCTCCGAGGCCACTGCTCAGACAACTGTGCCCCAAGACTGCCCCTGGGCTTTGAGCTGGCACAGGCCTGAGCAGCCCTCGCCCTGCCCTGAGCTGAAGCACAGTCAGCCGTGTGCTGCAGGGCGAGCAACGGTGGCCCTCCGCGCCTGGCCCGTGATGAGCTGGCCCGCACCCTAGGGAGACAGGCTGGGGCGGCTGTGCTGCTCGGTGGAGGCCCTGGGTGCCCGCCGGGGTGTGGACAGCGCGGAGATGCTGTGGCGCCCCACTGGGCCCAGTGGCCTGAGGCTGCCTGCAGGAAGCTGAGATGGGGGGACACAGGGGCGGGAAAGAGACGGGCTGGCGCGTGCAGGGATTGGTGGGAGATGTGATGTGTCCAGTGTGGTCATGTGTGCGCTGTGTGCATGTGTGAGCAAGTGTCTGAGTGCTGGGTGCATATCTGTGAGTATATTTGCACACATGTGAGCTCAGTGTGCACGCAAGAGTGCTGCAGCCTTGAGCGTGCTGGGTGCCGTGTGAGTGCTGTTTGCATACATGAGTGTGTGTGTGCACATGTGAGTGCCGCTGCACCTGTGTGAGCATGTGTGTGCACTGCCGCGCCCCTGGGGTGGTGCCTGCTCTGGAGATGGTACAATGGTGTGGACAAGGTGGACAGGAGAAAGTGACACAGCTGGACTGTCCCCTCAGGGCATCTCGGTTCTGAACATCACTTTCATCACAGCGCCTCAGTGTGGGGACTGGGAAGGGCAGCTGGAGCGGAGCTTTGGGCACCCCACCCCCTCGTTCATGCTCTGAGAATGGGTCCTGGGCAGGTGCGGCAGGGAGGACGCGAGGGAGGAGTAGAGGGAGGACACGGGAAGGAGTCGAGGGAGGGCATGGGAAGGAGTCGAGAGGGAGGAGTCGAGGAGTCGAGGGAGGAGTAGAGGGAGACATAGGAAGGAGTCGAGGGAGGAGTCGAGGGAGGAGTAGAGGGAGACACGAGGAAGGAGTCGAGGGAGGAGTCGAGGGAGGAGTCGAGGGAGGACACGGGAAGGAGTCGAGGGAGGGCACGGGAAGGAGTTGAGGGAGGGCATGGGAAGGAGTCGAGGGAGGAGTCGAGGAGTCGAGGGAGGAGTAGAGGGAGACACGAGGGAGGAGTCGAGGGAGGAGTCGAGGAGTCGAGGGAGGAGTAGAGGGAGGAGTAGAGGGAGACACGAGGGAGGAGTCGAGGGTGTGTGGCGCAGCTGACTCCCTGCCCCCGCACACACACTCCCAGGGCTCCCAGAAGCTTCGCGGCTCAGCCCTGCATTTGGCCCGTGACTGTCCATGTCTGGCCCCGAGGCTCCACTGGCCTTACTCCTTGTGCCACTCGCCGACAGGCTGCCCCAAGCCCACCCAGAACCTGCTTTTTGGGTTCAAAGACCCAGAGGCCTTCTAGCATGTCCCAGACTGTTACAGGGAGGAGCAGCACTAAGCGGAGGCCGTGTCCTGAGGGAGGGAAGGCTGAAAGTCGGACGCACGGAGCTGCCCGTGGAGGGAGACCCCAGCCCACTTCACGCACGGCCTCACAGGCACAGTCAGCTCTGGGCATTGTCTCGGGGCTGGGGGCCCGGCGTGGCCTGGAGTGGGCACGAGGTCCTCTGACAACTGTCCACGTGCAGAGCTACCCTGGCCGCCTCAGACCCCGGCCTCCCCGACCCCTTGGCTGCTTCCTGGTCTCCTGCCGACACCAAGCTCTTGTCTTCACTCTCTTTCAGCGAGAATCGCACGGGGCAGAGGCAGCGTGAGGGTGACCGGGGGCTGACCCACAGCCCAGCGATTGCTCTCAGTGCTCAGTGTGCGAGGCGTGTGCCCGTGGGAAGCACATGCCTGGTTGCAGGATGCCATGTGGAGGCTGCGCTCGCGGCACGTGGAGACGATGATGCGCCTGGTGTGATTCTTGGGGCACCCAGGGATGTTGGGCCCCTCCGAGGAGAACCGTTGCTCCTGCCACCCTCGAGCCTGTCCCGCGCCCTCCTAGAATGCGGCAGCGAGTGCAGGCCCCGTCTACAGACCCTCCCGCTCTGTTCTGCTACCGCACCCTCGGCCCCCGAGAACCGATCAAGAACCCCCAGATCACGTGCTGGGGGCTGGTCGCTGCAATGCTCAGGAGCTCGGCGGCCCCTGCTGGCCCAGCGTGTCCAGGACAGCTGTGTGTGCAGAATGACCAGTGCCAAGCCAGTGGCGGGTGTGAGCCCCCAAGTACAGCCTGTTTGTGCACGCTCTGGCATCTGGCACCCAGCTCCATGGCAGGGAGACCGGGAGCCGGGAGGGTGCCCCTGTGGATGCAAGCGTGCACCTGGGGTGCTGACCTGCGCTCGGAGTGCCCCCCTCCCCCGTGCCATGCAGTGTAAGCCTGAGGGATGCTCCCGTGTCCCCCTCAGTATCTCACGAGTCCCGGCCTCAGGCCTGCCTCTGATGGCTGCTGGTCCCAAGGAGTTTCCAGAGGTGACACCAATGTCATTCCTGGACACCAGAGACCAGTAGCAGCCCTGGAGCCTGGAGGCTGGCTCTGGTCGCAGAGCCCTGGTGGAGCCACTTCCTATCAGCTGTGTGCTCGGGCGGGCGCGGCAGAACGAAGCAGAATGCCCACGCGCCAGGACCGTGCCCCATTTCCGTTTCCGGTCACCGCTTCCTGGCGGGCAGGAGGCGTGTGCCTTGTCTGACGCTGGGTTCCTGGTGCCCTTCCCCAAGTGCTCTGTCCTCCCAGGACCCAAAGCCTTCCAGACACCGGGCGTGCCTTACTCAGGTCGTGCCCACCGGCCGACACCAGGGCCCGGTCACTGGCACTGAACCTGCATTCGCCACGGCCCGTGGGCAAGATCGTCTGAGAGTGCAAGTACAGAAGACTCCAGGCTCAGGGAAACCATGGTGTAAATATGTAGATCAGATCTATTTGTTTACTGCGTGTTTCTGAGAGCTTTACTGCACATGCTTGCAAGGGCCAGTGCGGGCACAGGGCCCCTGGCGGTGCGCCACAGCAGCTCCGTGCCACAGGCCCCCTGCCCACTGGCTCACACTGTCCTGTTCCTCGAAGCAAAGCTGTTCAGGGCCTCAACGGGTGGTACAGTGATGAATGACAAAGTTTTACAAATATTTTTGTATTGTGACATTCTGATATATACCAAGAGAATTTTTACTCGTTTGTAAATCATTGTACAGTTTTAATAATCATTTTAAAGCTTAGAAATCCTAGCCCCCTCACAAGGCATTAAAGTTTGGGCCCCGTGGCCTGGTAGCCACGTCCTTGCGTCGTGTTGCCCGGGCTGGGGGCAGCTGCGCAGTGGCTTCCTGCTGTTCAGCCGCGTTCAGCAGATGGGACCAGGGAGAATGCAGACGTCCAGGAAGGGGCGTGACCGGAAGGCCGCGGCCATCTGCTCAGCACCAGAGACAGACCACCGAGGGGTGGATAAACCCTGGGCCGGGCCCTAGGGGCCAGTAAACTCTGGGGCAGTCAGTTGGGCTTGTGGGGGCACCCAGGTGTCAGGGGTGGGACGTGCAGCTTCCTCTGCCCGGGGGTCTCCTCCACCCTCCCACCCTCTGCTCAGCTCTGCAAGGCTGACGTGACGGCATAGGCTTCCCGCTCGGCCCAAGTCTCCCGGTCTCGCCCCAGCACCCATAGACAGCTCCGGAACCTCCAGGAGGTGACTGCAGGGGGGCGGAACATTCCCTTGCTCCCCGCGGAGGGCTCCGGCACCCGCCTTCAGCACCTGCTCTATGGACAGCGCCCCGGGCCCAGTGGGTGCGGCAAGGTCAGAGGGCAGACCCACCCCTGGGCCTCACTGCTCCCCAAAGACGCAGCGGCTGATGCTACTGGTGCCCGCATGGTGGGGGTGGTGAGGAGGGTCCCTGAGAGCCTGCCGGAAGGCGACAGGCAGTGGACGCAGGGCAGAGGCCCTGGGCACAGCCTGTCTGTGCAGAGTCCTGGTTCCCGACGCAGCTTGTGGGCACCCTCTCCCTCCCTGGCCTGGGCGTGTGGGGTGTGGCCGGGCTTTGGGGAGTGTTGGTCCTGCACGCAACCCACTCCGGCTCCAGCCTGGCTTTATTTCCAGCTGCCCAGTCCCCAAACTTCCTTGGCTGCCTTGGAGGAGGGTCTTACTGGAAGGTTTCCATGGGGGAAGGGGGCACTGCTGTAGGTCTGGCGCTCATCAGCAGAGACCCCTGCGGGTCCTTCGCCCAGACGTAGTTGGGTGGGTGCTTGGGAATGGTCCAACGAGGGGGCAGGAACATCAGAGGAGGCACCAGGGGTCGGGCCTGTCCAGGGGGGGGCCTGCAAGCAAGGAGGAGAGGTGGGGAGGGGGCCGTCGGGGGCGGGGCGTGCACGCAGGAGGCATCAGCAGGCCCAGGGCGGCCAAGTCTCAAGCAGCAGATGGTGGCCTGGCCCGAGCCATCTGGGGGTGGCCTGCGAGCTGGCTCAGCTGGGCGGAACCGGGACTGACGGGGGCGGGGCCTGCGTGCTGGCTCAGCTGCGTGGCGGAGCCGGGACTGACGGGGCGGGGCCTGCGAGCTGGCTCAGCTGTGGGGCGGAGCCGGGACTGACGGGGCGGGGCCTGTTGGGGCGGGGCCTGCGTGCTCGGCCTCGGCTGCGGGGCGGAGCCGGGACTGTCGGGGCGGGGCCTGCGTGCTGGCTCAGCTGCGGGGCGGAGCCGGGACTGACGGGGCGGGGCCTGCGTGCTCGGCTCAGCTGCGGGCGGAGCTGGGACTGACGGGGCGGGGCCTGCGTGCTCGGCTCAGCTGCGTGGCGGAGCCGGGACTGACGGGGCGGGCCTGCGTGCTGGCTCAGCTGCGGGGCGGAGCCGGGACTGACGGGGCGGGGCCTGTCGGGGCGGGGCCTGCGTGCTCGGCTCGGCTGCGTGGCGGAGCCGGGGCTGACGGGGCGGGGCCTGCGTGCTCGGCTCGGCTGCGGGGCGGAGCCGGGACTGACGGGGCGGGGCCTGCGTGCTAGGCTCGGCTGCGGGGCGGAGCCGGGACTGACGGGGCGGGGCCTGTCGGGGCGGGGCCTGCGTGCTCGGCTCGGCTGCGGGGCGGAGCGGGGCGAGGGCGGGGCCTTGCGGGGGCGGGGCGGGAACGGGACCCCCTTCCCGACCTCGGACGCGGCGCCCCCGAGTGCTGCGCGAGCTCTGCGCGTGCCCGCCAGGACCCAGCCTGCGCTCCGGAGCCGCTGGGCGGCGGGAGACCACCATGTCGTTCCCAGCAAGAAGAGCGTCTCCCGGACCACGGTGAGCCCCTCGGCGCGCGCCCACCGCGGGGTGAGCTGGCCTCGGCGCTCCGGGAGGTCCTGCCCCCGCCCGGCCCCGCAGCCCCCGGTCGCCCCGGCCCGGCCTGCGCCCACCCTCGGCCTTTGTTGGCGGAGCGAGCGCGCCCGGGGCGCATCTGCAGCCGCGCGCCCCTCCTCGCGCCCCTCCTCGCGCGCCCTCCTCTCGCGCCCCCTCCCGCGCGCCCCTCCTCGCGCGCCCCCTCCTCGCGCGCCCCCTCCTCGCGCGCCCCTCCCTCGCGCGCCCCTCCTCGCGCGCCCCCTCCTCGCGCGCCCCCCCCTCCCTCGCGCGCCCCCTCCTCGCGCGCCCCCTCCTCGCGCGCCCCCTCCCCGCGCGCCCCCTCCTCGCGCGCCCCCTCCCTCGCGCGCCCCTCCTCGCGCGCCCCTCTCGCGCCCCCCTCCTCGCGCGCCCCTCCTCGCGCCCCTCTCGCGCCCCCCTCCTCGCGCGCCCCCTCCTCGCGCGCCCCCTCCCCCCGCGCGCCCCTCCCTCGCGCCCCCTCCTCGCGCGCCCTCCTCTCGCGCCCCCTCCCCGCGCGCCCCCTCCTCGCGCGCCCCTCCTCGCGCGCCCCTCCTCGCGCGCCCCTCCTCGCGCCCCCCCCTCCTCCAGGGCGCCCCGCGTCCCCGCGCCCTCCTTCCCCGCGCCCTCCTGCTCCCCCGACACGCCCCTCCTCCCCAGCCCCTCCCCAGCCACTCACCTCCCCAGGGCCCCTTCCCGCCTCCCCGCCTCTCCCCCAGTCCCTCCTCCCTCTGCCCCTCCCTCCTCCCCCTCCTCCCTAGCCCCCTCACTCCCCCTTGGCCCCTCCGCCGCCCCCAGCCCCTCCCTCTGCAGTGCTCCCCCGCCCGGTGCCCCTTCCTCCAGGGCCCCTGGGGCTCAGGTTGCCCGGAGCTCTTTGTCCTGGACGGAGCAACTCAGCCGGCCCTGGCCCCCTGCCTGGTTCCTGAGAGACCAGGAGGGGAGACCCCTGAGAAGCTCCGTCACCCCAGACAGACAGACAGACAGACAGACACACACACACACACAGAAACACACGCACACACACTTCCCTGGGAAGAACAAAGCCGGCCCTTGCAGGAGGGGGGCAGGAGACCCTCCCCGTGGGCAGAGCAGGACGAGAGGGGAGACCCCGGGCTGCGGTGCTGGGACCGCCCAGTGTGGAGGGGTCTGACTGCTCTGCCCGCCGGCACCTCTCTGGGCTCCACACAGAAACGGCAGGGCCCAGGCACTGTCCTCACTGGGCCCCCGCCTCCGCCCGTCCTTCCTGGGCCCTCCTTCTTGCTGCTGGAGAATGGGGGCTGAGGTGGGCAGCAGGGACACACGGGGGGATGCACCATCTGGCAGCAAGATTCCGGAGCTGGGGCCTCTGCCACCCGCCCCTCGCTGGACTGGCCAGCTCCGTTCCAGCTGACGCGGAGAGTGGGCAGCGCGTCCGCCTGGCTGTGGAGACGAGGGTCGCTTTCACTCACTGAGCCTAGTTGGCCCGAGCGGGCAGAAGACAGGCGGAGCCCGAAGCACTGAGGCCTCTCCGGTGCCTGCTGGCAGAGTCTGGAGGTGGGGCGGGGTCAGCCTGGCTGGGGAGGGCACGAGCCGGGTTAGGGGCCGAAGCGCCCCACCCCGCCTGCCCGCCCTCCATGGACAGAAGGTGCTGTCTGCTCTGTCGCCTGCTTCCTGCCTGGACGCCCCCTCAGTGCTGGTGCTGGCCCGTCTCGGCCTCTCCCCAGCAGAGCTGTGAGGCGCCCGGCTCTCGCCCCAGAGCTGCCACGCTCACCCGTGCTATGGTTTCCCCATTTCCCCCTCCCGAGGCCCACAAGGCTATGTCCAGCATGGCTGGTCCAGCCTCACAGGGGCATCCCAAGGCCAGATCCGCCTGGACAGTCTCAGGGTCCACCACGTGCATCTGCACAGCGGAGCCGTGATCAATTCCTCGGACAGGTCCCCTGTGCCCCCTAGAGGCCGCCCAGCCCTCGGGGCACTGCAGGGGCTGGCCCCTGCTCAGATGGCATCTTGCTCCGCAGAGTGACCGCCTTCTGATCCGAGGAGGCAAGGTGGTGAACGACGACCAGTCCTTCTACGCTGACCTGTACGTGGAGGACGGCCTCATCAAGTAGGTCCCGCCTGGCCCCTCAGCACGGGCAGCTCTCCGAGGCGGGGGCTGGTCAGTCCCCTGCTGACCACTGCTGCCCAGTGCTCGGTCCCCAGTGAGCCCATCGGCGGCATGGGACCCCTGGTGGAGCCCCCAGGCAGTCATAAGCTGTGTCCACGGTCAGAACCATGTGGACCCCAGGTCAGACTCTGCTGCCCCTTGGGCATCCCCATGCCACCACCACCCGCTGGGCGTCCTCCATGCCAACACCAGCTGGTCAGGACCTGTCTCTGCGTCTTGCAGGCAGCTTGAGAAAGCCTCATCGTCCCTGGAGGCGTCCGACCATCGACGCTCATGGACTGCTGGTTCTCCGGGGCGGGATCGACGTCCACACCCGGCTGCTGGTGCCTGCCCTGGGCATGACCCCGGCTGACGACTTCTGCCAGGGCACCATGGCCGCCCTGGCAGGGGGCACCACCATGATACGTGAGTCTGGGGTGGCGCCTTCCTGTCCCCTGGATCCTTCCTGCTGTAGGAACCGGCGCTCGGCCTGCTCCGTCTGCTTCGCCCCAGAGAGCCCGAGGCTGTGGCACGGTCATGCCATGCCACAGAGCTCAGGAGCCAGCGGCTGTGCCCAGGACAGCCCAGAGTCCGGCATGGTGATGGAGGGGGCTGACCCAGAGGGCGTCAGGGCTCCAGCCTAGCAGTCACCTAGTGCTTTGCCTCCCACACTGGGACAGGGAGCCTGTAGCCTGGGCTAAAGGGAGGGCACGGGCTGCAGGGAGGGGACAGTGGGCACACATGCAGCAGATCGGGCACAGGCGGCCACCCCGTCCTCCTGCCGCAGATCCTCTGCCAGGGTGGCCCCAGGTCGGGGTTTGGTGTCCATCAAAAGGTAGGGGGGTGTTCCCAGTGCTCTGCCTCTGCGCAGAGGTGGGGTCCTGGCAGAGCAGCTGGGTGGGTCCCGCAGCCCCCAGGCGCAGGAACCCGCATCGGATTCTGGGAGGTCCGGGTGCTGCTCAGACCACCTAGGGGACGCTGCGCTGCCCTGCAGTGGACCACGTGTTTCCCGAGGCCGGCGTGAGCCTGCTGGCAGCCTACGAGCAGTGGCGGGAGCGCGCGGACAGCAGCGCCTGCTGTGACTACTCCCTGCACGTGGACATCCCCCGCTGGCACGAAAGCACCAAGGAGGAGCTGGAGGTCCTGGTCAAGGACAAGGTGAGGGTCGCCCTCCGGAGGGGCGGGGCCTGGGGAGGGAGGAGCTAGGGCAGGTTAAGGCGGCGCCTGACAGCCGGCCTGGAGGAGGGGTGGGGTTATGCCTGTGGGGGAGGAGCTAGGCCCATGGATGGGGCGGGGCCTGGAGGAGGGAGGAGCTAGGGGAGGGCTGAGATTAGGAGGAGATGGCGGTGTGGAAGGAAGGGCTGGGCCCTGGGGAGCCTCTGCAGCCGGTGGGCTCCTGCCAGGCCTCCCAGTTCTGCTGTGTGGACCCTGCACCTGAGGGGTAGGAGGCTGTGTGGAGCAGAAGGGCCTGCCCTGGCCTCTGCGGTCATGCACGGGGACTCTGGGCCTCCCATCTCCTGTTAGAGGCCGAGTGGGCATCCGCTGTCCCCAGGCGAGGCTGCTCCCTCTTTTCTCCGTGGGGAACCTCCCAAGCCCCACGTCTGAAACACGTGGAGGTTTCTGGGTATCTGGCGACAGTCGGGCAAATGGGCGCCCCGTTTCCGGAGGTCTCTGCTTTCAGACTTGACCCGCTGCAGCAAGGGCAGCAGCTGACGCCTGTGGCAGCGCCCCTGCAGACCCGGGAGGTGGGGAGGGAGGGTCAGACACTGCCCTAGGGTGGTCTCATACTGGCCCCAAGCCCCTCACCTGGCTAGACTCTGCCCTAGCTACTCGTCCTAGTGTGGGCTCCCCACAGAGGTGCCCACAGCTGCGCTCACCTTGCCGGCAGCTGGCAGAGCCGAGTCTAGGAGGGACGCAGGTGGCAGGGTGACCCAGTCATCTTCCCTACTCCTCACGTTAGCAGTTGGAGCCAGCAGGTGCCAGGGAACAGGGGCTGGAGGTCAGCAGGGCTGGAGGTCAGGGGCTGGAGGTCAGTAGGGCTGGAGGTCAGCAGGGACCGGAGGTCAGCAGGGCCGGAGGTCAGCAGAGGCTGGAGGTCAGTAGGGCTGGAGGCCAGCAGGGCTGGAGGTCAGTAGGGCTGGAGGTCAGCAGGGTTGGAGGTCAGTAGGGGCCAGAGGTCAGTAGGGCTGGAGATCAGTAGGGGCCAGAGGTCAGTAGGGCTGGAGGGGCTGGAGGTCAGCAGGGGCCAGAGGTCAGCAGAGCTGGAGGTCAGCAGGGCCAGAGGTCAGCAGGCTGGAGGTCAGCAGGGCCGTCAGTAGGGCTGGAGGTCAGCAGGGGCCAGAGGTCAGCAGGGCTGGAGGGGTTGGAGGTCAGCAGGGGCGGAGGTCAGCAGGGGCCGGAGGCCAGCAGAGGCTGGAGATCAGCAGGGCTGGAGGTCAGTAGGGGCCGGAGGTCAGTAGGGCTGGAGGGGCTGGAGGTCTGCAGGGGGCCAGAGGTCAGCAGAGCTGGAGGTCAGCAGGGCCAGAGGTCAGCAGGGCTGGAGGTCAGCAGGGCTGGAGGTCAGTAGTGCTGGAGGTCAGCAGGGCCATCAGTAGGGCTGGAGGTCAGCAGGGGCCGGAGGTGAGCAGGGCTGGAGGTCAGCAGGGCCAGAGGTCAGTGGGGCTGGAGGTGAGCAGGGCTGGAGGTCAGCAGGGCCCGAGGTCAGTAGGGTTGGAGGTCAGCAGGGCCTGGAGGTCAGTAGGGCTGGAGGGGCCGGAGGTCAGCAGGGCCGGAGGTCAGCAGGGCTGGAGGTCAGCAGGGCCGGAGGCTAGCAGGGCCTGAGGTCAGCAGGGCCAGAGGTCAGCAGGGTGGAGGTCAGCAGGGGCCAGAGGTCAGTAGGGCTGGAGGGCCGGAGGCCAGCAGGGCTGCTGTCTGGCAGGTGGCCCCGAGCGGTGGGGCTGTCTGACCGCTCCTCCTCTCCGCAGGTGTGAACTCCTTCCTGGTCTTCATGGCCTACAAGGACAGATGCCAGTGCTCTGACAGCCAGGTGGGAGCTTGGGCTGGCGGGGCTGGGCCTGTGGGCGTGGCAGTGACGCGGGGGCGGGGCCAGGGGGAGGCAGGTGAGGGGCCGGGTCAGGCGGCCCCTCTCAGGCCCCCTCCCTCGCACATCTCCAGATGTATGAGATCTTCAGCATCATCCGGGAGCTGGGAGCTTTGGCCCAGGTTCACGCGGAGAATGGGGACATCATAGAGGAGGTGAGGGTGCTCGGAGCCGGCGAGGGAACACGGAGGAGCTGGACGGCCCCTCAGCGTTAGGCGTGAGCAGGAGGGAACATGGAGGAGCCAGCGAGCAGCAGCTGAGCTGGCTCTGCGCCACGGTGGCCAGAGCTCGGCTGCTCTCTGCCTCCAGCTTCTCAGCCCACCTTGCACACAGGCGGGCCCTGTCCCTGCCCAGGGAGCCTGGGATGAGGCTTCTGCGGGCAGCTCTAGGAGTCCTCTACCTCACCTGAGGCGTCTCCAGGTGACTCACTTCCGCCTGCCTCCACTGGAGGGAGAGGGGACACGGGTGTGTTCTAGTTCTCGTGACCCCTCGGGCTCCACCCGCCGAGCCTCAGGGGAGCCTGTGTCCAGCTGGTTGCCTGGCGTAGCCGAGCCACTGGGAAGGCCTAGCGGGGTCTGGGGGCTGCTTCTTCCCTTTGCCCAGTCAGGGCCAGGTAGTGTGCCTCACTCCGTGAGGGGGCATCTGTCTGACCTCTGCTGGGCCACGGGAAGCACAATAAGTGACCACACTACCCCTGCTGTCTCAGGGACCAAACCTCAGTGAGGGGTCGCCTTGGGGGGCGTGTCCGGGATCTCGCCCTCGTGCCTGAGTCGCGGTGTCTATCTCTGCTAGGAGCAGAAGCGCCTGCTGGAGCTTGGCATCACCGGCCGGAGGGGATGCGTGCTCAGCCGCCCGAGGAGGTGAGAGATGAGCCTGCAGAGGGCAGCTGGTGCCCAATGCCAGTTTCCCCAGGCCCCGGCCTCTCCCCGCCGCCCTGGGCCTCAACTGACTGACCAGGTGGTGTGGGGGTGCCTCCGCCCGGCCCACCCCTGGGCCCTGAGCACGCTTCCTGCAGGTGGTGTGGGGGTGCCTCCTCTCGGCCCACCGCCTGGGCCCTGAGCACGCTTCCTGCAGGTGGTGTGGGGGTGCCTCCTCCCGGCCCACCGCCTGGGCCCTGAGCATGCTTCCTGCAGGTAGAGGCCGAGGCCGTGTTCCGTGCCGTCACCATCGCCAAGCAGGCCAACTGCCCCCTCACGTGACCAAGGTGATGAGCAAGTCTGCAGCGGACACGGTGGCCCGGGCCCAGCGCGAGAGGTGAGCGCCTGCACCGTGACCCGGAGCTTTGGGCCTCCTGAGAGCTGGGCGGCTGAGCTCAGGCTGTAGTAGAAGGGCCGGTGGACTCAGACCCTGCCCTGCCCTGCCAGGCCAGGGGCGCCCCCCTATCGGCCAATGCTGGCTTCTGTGTGTCAGGAGCCCAGAACGTTGGTTTGCGCGTTACATGTCTGTGACAGGTGTGTGACAGGCGTCCCTAAGGGGTGCGGCTTGCACATTAGTGTACAAATTTGCGACACGTTGTTGGAGTGCCTGCCGGCTCACTCTCACCCGGCTGGATCTGGTAGCCTGGGTACACAGAGCCGACCCCCAGGCTTGGACCCTAGGCTGATGCAGCTGGTGACAGTTTTATTCAGGATCAACAGTGATGATTTAGGGGCTAACAGGACGAGGGCAGGGGTGAGTGGGAGACGGGAGCTCGGATCAGAGACGGGTTCCATAGGGCTGGGGTAAGCAGAAACGGAAGGGCTGGTCTGGTTCCGTCACTGTTGCCAGTTACTCATCTGATTCCATTCCTGCAACCCGTTACCTGCTGACATTCCAGTATCTCCAGTTATTTGTCCTAGGTTCCATAGGGGTGAACATCCACATTCCAAACCCAGCCCCCAATCATTAGCCTTCTGGGAAATGTCAGCCCCCCGCCACTGCACTTGTCACCCCGTCCGGGTGCTGGGAGTGTTCTTAGTTGAGCAGGTCCAGTTGGTGTCAGAGCTGTGCCCGCAGGAACGAGCAACATGTCACATGTGCAGACGTGTCTAGAGTATAACAGACATGCGTGGGAGAGTGATGAGGCAGACATTTGAGGCATTGCTGGGAGTGTGTGACTGCTGTGTGGCATGTTCTGTGTATGCAACATGCATGTGGCAGGCATATGGCAGGTGATGTGTGTTCCAGCACACACCAGTGGAGGGATCTGTGTGACATGTACATGACAGCTACCCATGACAGGCACATGAGGTGTGTGCAGGTGTGTGACACGCACAGTAGGTACATGTGCCAGGCATGTAGCAGGGACACAGAAGGGTGCGTTGGCAGCTATGACAAGTGTGTGAGCACATGCCCGCCTCTGCCCACCTAAGGTTGTGTCTCTCCATGGGTCTGGGCAGTTGTGACCAGCAGGGCTGGACCATGGGCCCCATTTCGAGGCTACCGTGTACCAGGGGCCCATTCCAGGGTAGAGAGAAGGGCGGGGCAGGGTCCCACACAGGTGAGCCCTCAGAGAGCCAGGCTGGCTGGGGAGGGGCAGGGGACATCTCCTCGGGGTGGACACATAACGGCCCCACGGGGGCCGGGGGCTGGTGCTGAGCTGCCCCTTGATGCCCCGTAGGCTTCGCAGCCCCACCAACCCTGCAACCAGCCCATGGTCCTCCCTGGCTCAGTGTGGGACAGTGGCCAGGGGAGGGGAGGAGTAGTCCAGCAGTGCCATGCCCAGGTCTGTGGGTTTCCCTGGCCCCGCAGAGTGGTTGTGTTCGGGAACCCATCACCGCCAGCCTGGGCACCCGATGGCTCCCACTACTGGAGCAAAAACTGGGCCAAGGCCGCTGCCTTCGTCACCTCGCCCCCCATCAGCCCGGACCCCACCACTGCCCAGCCACCTCAGCTTCCCTGCTGTGCAGGTGAGGAACTGCAGTTCCCCGTGTCCGTTTCCCCCAAGTCCCGTTTCCCCCGTGTCCTGATTCCGTCTGTCCTGTTTCCAAGTGCCCTGGTTCCCCCATGTCCCAATTCCCTGTGTCCCGTTTCCCTGTGTGCTGTTTCCCCGTGTTCCGTTTCCCCATGTCCATTTCTCCCGTGTCCGTTTCCCATGTGTCCCATTTCCCCATGTGCCGTTTGTCCCATTTCCCGTGTCCCGTTTCCCGTGTCCGTTCCCCGTGTCCCGTTTCCCGTGTCCCGTTCCCGTGTGCCGTTTCCCGTGTCCCATTTCCCGTGTCCCGTTTCCCCGTGTCCTGTTCCCCGTGTCCCGTTCCCCATGTGCCGTTTCCCCGTGTTCCGTTTCCCTGTGTCCCGTTTCCCTGTGTCTCATTTCCCCTGTGTCCTGTGTCCCCCGTGCCCGACTCCCCATGCCGTTTCCCTGTCTGCCCCCATGCAGGGTCCCTCCTGAGTAGGGCCATGCTGAGCTGCCCTCGCAGCCCTGCTGCTCTCTGTGGCACTGGTGTGGCTTCTGAGGCCAGGGGCCTGTGTCCCTCTTCTCCCAGTGGGGACCTCCAGGTGACGGGAAGTGCCCCACTGCACCTTCACCACGGCCCAGAAGGCTGTTGGCAAAGACGACTTCACCCTCATCCCTGAGGGCACCAACGGCGTGGAGGAGCGCTCTGTCCGTGGTCTGGGAGACGTGGTGTGGTGAGAGGCACGGGCACAGACAGGGACGCCCTGCACTGGGTCTGTCCCGGGCTTCCCCTCTGCGCACCGCCCTGGTTCTGCTGAGCCCAGGGAGGCCCTGCAGGGCCTGAGGTCACAGGACACACAGCAGCCCCAAGCTCCGCAGGGCTCCCAGGGTGGGGCCAGTGGCCAGGGCTGAAGCTGCACCCGAGTCTGGCCTGGCCTCTGCCCCGACCCTTGTCTCCTTGACAACTGGTCTGTGAGGTTTGGGATGGGCCTGGCCACCCCTGTGCCCATGAGCACAGGAACGGCCTGGCCTGAGGGCAGGCGGCCACTGGCCCATTTAGCTCTGCTACATTTGCTTCTCAGGCCTCAGGGAAAATGGACGAAGAACGAGTTTGTGGCTGTGACCAGCACCAACGCAGCCAAAATCTTCCATCTGTACCCCGAAAGGCGGGTGGCCGTGGGCTCCGATGCTGACCTGGTGCTGTGGAACCCCAAGGCCACCAAGATCATCTCGGCCAAGAGCCACAACCTGGTATGAGACACTTGGACGCTGGCAGGTCAGGTTCCGTGGGGTCAGGTCAGGATCAGGTCAGGGCCAGTGGAGTCGGTGCAGTGTAAAGTCAGGGTGGAATCAGACAGGGTCATTGGCTCCACGGCAGGGGCAGATCTGGGTCAGAGCAGGTCAGGATCATTCAGGGCAGATCTGGGTCACTGGGGTGAGGGTGCGGTCAGTGCAGGCCAGGGTCACCTGGGGCAGCCCTAAGTGGCAGGCAGGGGTCTGGGCCGTGGTCGCCCCAACAGAGCTCGGGCAGTGCACATAGACCTGCTCCATGTGACTGGCTCATCTCCAGAAACCCAGGGTTCTTGACCTCTTGTGCACGTGTGCATGTGCATACGTGTGCTGGTAACATGCTTGTGTTATGTGTGCGTGTAAGAGCTCCACAGCGGGTCTGTGCCTGGAGTTGGTCCCTGAGCCTCTTGGGGAGGGCGTGGCAGGGCCCTGGGGTCCCTGGGCAATGTGCGTGGCCTGGGGCTGGCGTCTTCCCGCAGAACGTGGAGTACAACATCTTTGAGGGCGTGGAATGTCGGGGAGCGCCCGCTGTGGTGATCAGCCAGGGCCGGGTGGTGCTGGAGCACGGCAGCCTGTCCGTCACACCGGGCCGGGCGCTCGTTCCTCGGAAACCCTTCCCCGACTTTGTCTACAAGCGGATCAAGGCCCGGAACCGGGTAAGGCTGCACCAGCACCTTGTGGGGGCCAGCTGCCCATCTGTGTCTGAGGTGAGGGGCATAGGGAGGGAGTGCTGGGGTCTCTGGCAGCCGTCGCGACGCTGGGAGACACGGGGCTAGAAAACTCGGGGTGACAGCACTGCACCCGGGGTACACGCCCAAGACGAGCCTGCCCAGACCGACCTGTGTTGGGGCGGGGCTGGAGCCTCCCACCATGGGCTCCCCGCCCCGGAGCCCGGAATCCACCCCTTGTTCTGGCCTTGGCTGTGCCAGTCCGGGCTGTGGCGCTCGCCAAGCCAGCGGACACGCGCATGCGTCTCTGCACACTGAACACACCCCAGCTCTGCCCCCTCTCAGGCTGTGGGGCAGCTCCGCTGTTCCCAGACCTCAGGGGGCCTGCGAGGAGCACGGGGGCTCCTGTTGCTGCCCAGGGTGCGGAGGCGGCACGGCAGGGACTGCGCTTGAGCCTGGGGTGACCAGCCCCACAGGGGGAGGACAGGAGGGGACCAAGTCCCAGGCAGGGCCCAGTGGTGCTAGTGATCCTGACCTGGTGGCCACATCTCTGCTGCAGGGCTCAGGTGCCCCTCAGGGCCAGGGCTGTGACAGGCCTGTGGTGCTGAGGACTGGCCAGGGGCCTTGGGTGGGCACGTGAGCCTGGAGTGAGGAGGGAATGTGCGTGAGGCGGGGCTGGGCGCTCGGGTGGCAGAGACACCTGGAGAAAGCCACTGGCCTGGCTGCACCCCTTGTGCCCCCGCCTGCAGCTGGCAGAGATCCACGGTGTGCCCCGAGGCCTGTACGACGGGCCTGTCCACGAGGTGATGGTGCCCGCCAAGCCAGGGCGGCGCCCAGGCGCGGGCATCCTGCTCCAGCAAGGTCTTTGCGCCCCATGCGCAACCTGCACCAGTCGGGCTTCAGCCTGTCGGGTGGCGCTGCGGGCTCGAGGGGGCGGGCACCGTGGGCTGGGGCACCGGCGGGCAGTGCTGCCGCGGCGTGGGGTCCCCCGCACACCCACCCTGTCGCGCCCCTGCCCTCAGCCTGGCGTGAGGGACAGAACAGGGCGGCCCCCCCACACCATCCACCTCTCTGCCCCGCAGGCTCCCAGGCCGACGACCACGTGGCCCGACGCACTCGCGCAGAAGATCATGGCGCCTCCCGGGGCCGTTCCCATATCACGTCCTTGTCCTAGGCCGCGGCCCTGTCGCCTGCCCTCCCCAGCCTCATCCGAGGACCACATGCCGCAGGGCCGGCCCAGGACCCCAAGAACTCAGAACTGCCGTCGGCACTCGGGAACCAGCCGCTGCCGGGGCCGCCCTCGGACGCCGAGTCCCCGCTGGGCCCTGGGACCCTGGGGCGGGGACACACGGGTCCATTAAAGTCCTCTGGGTTGGAACTGCGTGTGGAGCCCCTGCGAGCCCTGCTGGCCAGGGTGGGGCGGGCAGTGGGGAGCCCAGGTGCCTGTGCAGGAGGCAGGGGTTTGGGCGGGACGCGACCAGGGCCCCCCCAGCAGGCCCCACTGTTGTGCCCGAACTTTCTAGGACCCCCAGTCCTGGTCAGCTCAGGGCTCTGTCTCCCTGCTGGCACCTCAGGAGGGAGGGACAGTTCTTCGACAGGCTAACGGGCAGCACAGCCGTAAGAGCAGTGAGAAAGGGCCCGAGCTGCAGTGCCTGAGCCCGCCAGCAGCCCCGGCTTTACTCCCCAGTGGGCCGAGGCCAGGAGGCCGCAGTGCTGGTGCTGCATCGAGGCCATTGTCCCCGCCACCACCTATCTCTGATAGCAGCCTCTGCCTTCCTGGGAGCCGGGCCACCACACTCCACCCTCACCCTACAGGGGTCACCTCCTCACCCTGCACATGGGGGTCACCTCCACCCTCACCCCTGCACACGCAGCAGTCACACTCCACCCTCCACCCCTACACAGGGGTAACACTTCACCCCTGCACATAGGGGTCACCTCCACCCTCACCCCTGCACATGCAGGTCACACTCCACCCCTCACCCCTGCACATGCAGGTCACACTCCACCCTCACCCTGCACACGCGCAGGTCACACTCCACCCTCACCCCTGCACATGCAGGTCACACTCCACCCTCACCCCTGCACGCAGATCACTCCACCCTCACCCCTGCACACATGGGGAGTCACACTCCACCCCTCACCTCTGCATGAGCAGCTCATGTGCTCACACATCCTGAGCAGTCTGGCTACTGTGCTGAGAATCCTGTGCCCTGGGGTCCAGGTGTGCACACACTGCGTGGCCTCTCCCGGGCCCAGGTGACAGGCTTATGGGGACACTCCTCAACAGTAGCCAAGAGCCTAGGGCTGTGGGCAACAGTTGGGCTTGGGTGCCCCATGGACAGGGGACTCAGCCAACGCTTGGCTGCTCCATGGGCGTGGGGACTCGGCCACATGCATGCCACACAGGCCAGGCTGCTCGCAGCATAGACACGGCGCAGCTTGTCCTCACGCTGTAATTCAGAGTGAACAACGCATGGGGACCCGGAGATGGGCGCTGTAGACACCCCAGCCAGCCCGAGGAAGGCTCCAGGCTGCAGTTCAGGGTCATGAACAGGGATGGAACCTGTCCTGTGCAGGGCTGGTGGCCACACTGTCCGCCACGGCAGCAGGCCTGAGCATCCATGGCCCTTGCCTGCTCGGGTCCCCACTCAAGGCCACACGTGAGTCACAGGCCCCACTGCTGAGGTCAGAAGGTCAGAGAAACGGCGCTGCCCGGCTGCGGCTGCCCAGTGCTGTGTCGGGCAGCTGAGTGCGGTCCTGGTCAAGCAGCTCAGTCTAGCTGCTCCCACCTGAAGGACAGAAGGAGCCACAAGGGGCGGGGCCGGCTGTGCCCCCTCGCTGTCCCCGCTGGCTCCATAGTGGCCCCGGCAGCTCCGGGTCAGGGAAGGGGCTCACGCGCGCTCCTGCTCCTCCGCAGCCTGCAGGAAGCACAACAGCCTTCAGGGGCCCCAGGCCACACCCTGCAGTGCAGCCCCCAGACTCCCAGGGCAACTGGCCTTAGGGGCAGTGTGGTGCCTCGGCCGGGCGTTTGTTCCCTGGAGCCTCACAGCTATCCTGGGCCTCACCTTTCTCTGTTGAAGACCACAAAGTCCTGCTGGATGGCGTCCAGGCAGTCCTGCAGGTAGTCGTTCTCCTGGGGAGCGGACGCCGTCACGCCCCGCCCAGCCCGGCTACCACAGCAGGGGCCCCCCTTCCCCAGCACCCCAGGGACCCGCACGGTCAGTCCTCGGGACCAAGACTCCTATCCTCTGCCGACCACATGCCCACCTTAAGGTTAGTGTCCTGGGTCTGCCCAGGGGGAAGTCAGAGCTGGGGCGCTGCATAGGTCAGATGGTGGGAGTGGACACAGTAGAGACTGGACCATCTCACAGGTGAGGGCATAACCACAGGTGAAGGGGTGACCACAAGTGAGAGAGTGACCACAGGTGAGAGTGACCACAGGTGAGGGCATGAGCACAGGTGAGGGGGTAAGCACAGGTGAGGGGTGAGCACAGGTGAGGACGTGAGGACAGGTGAGGGGTGAGCACAGATGTAGGCACTTTAGTGCATAGGGCGCGTTCACAGGTGGGCACAGGGAGAGCTTGCGCTGGGGGGTGTGCAGGGGAGGGCGCAGGCACAGTGTACATAGGGGTACAGGGGGAGGCGCACGAGGCGGGCACAGGGGCACAGGAGGGCACACGGGGAGGAGCACACATAGGCGGGTAAAGGCAAGCACAGGGGAGGGCACACAGGGGGCACATATGGGCTGGGGAGGGCACACACAGGCGGGCACAGGTGCCCCCAGGCTCACCGACTGTGAGCTGTCCCTGCTGCTGTCCAGGGAGCGGTTCTTGGCCAGACGCTTCTTCTTCTTGTGCAGCGGCTTTGACTCGAGGATCATCTCCTCCAGCTCAAAGGTGGGGTCACAGTGCAGGCGGCCCTTCTGTGGGGAGGGCGCTGAAGCCGTAAGCCGGCCCTCGCTCCCGGGCACAGTCCAGCACTGACCCTGGCTGACTCATGTGGGCTCTGACCTGGCACTGACTCACGCTGGCACTAACCCTGACTCATGCTGGCATGACCCCGGCCCTCAGGCTGACATGACCCCAGCCTTCAGGCTGGCATGACCTCGGCACTCAGGCTGGCATGACCCCTGCCCTCAGGCTGGCATGATCCGGCCCTCACGCTGGCATGAGCCCAGCCTCACTCACATTGGGCACAAAGCCGGGCTCCACCTTTTTCGCTCAGGCGGTCCCACAGCACCGTGGCCAGCGCGGGCGCTGCGCATGTCCTGAAGGCTGGAGCAGCGATGCTTGGGGTCCACGGTGAGGAGCTGGAACCAAGCTGACTGAGTGGGCATCGCCCAGGGCCCTGGGCCCAGTCCACCCAGGAGATACCCCTGGACAGGCCTCTGGGGTCCATGCAAGGCCAGGGAAGGCAGGAAGCAAGCAAGCCCAGTTCGGCAGGGACTGGTCCTGGGACAGAAGGACAGCAACAGCTGGGGCTACAGGTCACACTCAACCCCAGGTGAGCCCCAGCTGGGGCTACAGGTCACACTCAAACCCCCCGAGTGAGCCCCCCCAAGCACTGCCACATCCCAGTTGGTCTAGTGGCTCCATAGAGCTGGATCCAAATCACTGGGTTCACGGGCTGGAGCACTAGACAAGGAGGACCCAGGGGAGGAGAGGGGAGAGGAGGGAAGGGGAGGAGAGGGAGGGGGAATGGGAAGGGAGGGAGGAGGGAGAGAGTAAGAGAGGAGGGAGGGGAGGGGGGGGCATGTGGGACCTCCCCTGAGGAGCTTCTTAGGGCAGGCTCTTGGCCCCTGCCCACACACATGCAAACCCAGCGCCACCGCATGTCAAGGCTCCGGTGGGCCTGGGCAGGCAGCGAGCCCAGCCTGGTCTCTTGCGGAGGTCAGAGATTTCTCTGTTTTGGGGGCTGGGGCGGTGGGGACCCTGGGCAGCCAGCGGGGCCCGCCTGCTCTCTGGCAGAGGTCAGAGATTTCTTGGCTTTGGGGACCCTGGGCCCACCTTGCGCAGCAGAACCACCGTGTCCTTGGACCAGGCGGGCGCGTACTGCACAGTGGCCGTGCCAAAGAGCTGCACGGCGCATCCACGGAGCTGCTGGGCTGGACGTCGTATGGCCTCTGGGGACAGTGGGAGTGGTTAGGGTCAGGAGGGCAGTTCCAGGGCCCGCACCCCATCTGGAGCAGGCGGGAAGCAGGAGGGATGGTGAGGGGTGTCCGGCTGGCGGGTGCACATGCCAGAGACAGCTGGGGGGCACCTCCCTCCCCCCCAGGGACGTACCCAGCCCCGCAGCAGCTCGTATGCCATCACGCCCACTGACCAGTCCACTCCGAAGAGTAGCCGGTGCCGCCGCTGACGAAAGACTGGAAGATCTCGAGCTTTCGAGCGCGGCAACTAGCATCCATGGCCTCTGGCGTCACATCACCACTCCTGGCCTCATCTCCTCGCCACTGCTCGCTGCTGCCCTCACTGCCACTGTCACTGCTTATTGTCACCATCACTGCCCACTCTCACCTTCACTGTCCACTGTCATCTTCACATCCTGCTGTCACAGCCCACCGTCCCCGTCACCATCGTCACCATCACCTCACAGCCCACTGTCACCTCACAAAACACTGTCACCTCACAAAACACTGTCACCTCACAGCCCACTGTCACCTCACAGCTCACAGCACCTCACAGCTCACTGTCACCTCACAGCCCACTGTCACCTCATAGCTACTGTCACCTCATAGCTGTCACCTCACAAAACACTGTCACCTCACAGCTCACTGTCACCTCATAGCTACTGTCACCTCATAGCTACTGTCACCTCACAGCACACTGTCACCTCACAGCTCACTGTCACCTCATAGCTACTGTCACCTCATAGCTCACTGTCACCTCATAGCTACTGTCACCTCACAGCACACTGTCACCTCACAGCTCACTGTCACCTCATAGCTACTGTCACCTCATAGCTCACTGTCACCTCACAGCACACTGTCACCTCATAACTACTGTCACCTCATAGCTCACTGTCACCTCACAGCACACTGTCACCTCATAGCTACTGTCACCTCACAGCTCACTGTCACCTCATAGCTCACTGTCACCTCACAGCACACTGTCACCTCACAGCCCACTATCACCTCACAGCTCACTTTCACCTCACAGCTCACTGTCACCTCATAGCTACTGTCACCTCACAGCACACTGTCACCTCACAGCCCACTGTCACCTCACAGCACACTGTCACCTCACAGCCCACTGTCACCTCACAGCTCACTTTCATCTCACAGCTCACTGTCACCTCATAGCTACTGTCACCTCATAGCTACTGTCACCTCACAGCACACTGTCACCTCACAGCTCACTTTCACCTCACAGCTCACTGTCACCTAATAGCTACTGTCACCTCATAGCTCACTGTCACCTCACAACTTACTGTCACCTCACAGCCCACTGTCACCACATTCACCGCACAGCTCACTGTCAATTCATAGCTACTGTCACTCATAGCTCACTGTTACCTCACAGCCCACTGTCACCTCACAGCCCACTGTCACTCTCATCCCACTGTCACTCTCACATCCCACTGTCACCTCACAGCCCACTGTCACCTCACAGCTCACTGTCACCTCACAGCCCACTGTCACCTCACAGCCCACTGTCACCTCACAGCCCACTGTCACCTCACAACTTACTGTCACATTACAGCCCACTGTCACCTCACAGCCCACTGTCACTCTCACATCCCACTGTCACCTCACAGCCCACTGTCACCTCACAGCTCACTGTCACCTCATGGCCCACTGTCACTCTACAGCCCACTGTCACCTCACAGCCCACTGTCACCCTCACAGCCCACTGTCACCTCACAGCCCACTGTCACCCTCACAGCCCACTGTCACCCCTCACAGCCCACTGTCACCTCACAGCCCACTGTCACCCCTCACAGCCCACTGTCACCTCACAGCCCACTGTCACCCCTCACAGCCCACTGTCACCTCACAGATCACTGTAACCTCACAGCCCACTGTCATCTCACAGCTCACTGTCACCTCACAGCCCACTGTCACCTCACAGCTCACTGTCATCTCACAGCTCACTGTCACCCTCACAGCCCACTGTCACCTCACAGCCCATTGTCACCTCACAGCCCACTGTCACCTCACAGCCCACTGTCACCTCACAGCCCACTGTCACCTCACAACTTACTGTCACCTCACAGTCCACTGTCACCCTCACAGCCCACTGTCACCTCACATCCCACTGTCACCTCACAGCTCACTGTAACCTCACAGCTCACTGTCACCCTCACAGCCCACTGTCACCCACAGCTCACTGTCACCTTACAGCTCACTGTCACCCTCACAGCCCACTGTCACCTCACAGCTCACTGTCACCCTCACAGCCCACTGTCACCCCCACAGCCCACCATCACCCTCACAGCTCACTGTCACTCACAGCTTACTGTCACCCTCACAATCCACTGTCACCCTCACAGCCCACTGTCACCTCACATCCCACTGTCATGTCACCCCCGCTGTCACCCTCAGTCCACTGTCACCTCACAGCTCACTTTCACCCTCATAGCCCACTGTCACGCTCACAGCCCACTGTCACCTCACAGCCCACTGTCACCCTCACAGCCACTGTCACCTCACAGCCCACTGTCACCCTCACAGCCCACTGTCATGTCACACCCCACTGTCACCCTTACAGCCCACTGTCACCCTTACTACTCACTGGAGCTACCACTGCCCACTGTCACAGCCCAGTGCCTTTGTGTGCCCTCCACAGCCCTGGCACTCACCCATGTATGGTTTGGTGCCCGCCAGTGCCGTGGCCCTCTCGCCATCCTTGGCGATGGTGGCGATGTTGAAATCAGTCAGATGAGCATGTCCTTTCAGGAGAGACCAGTGCTGTCGCCTCCTGCCGGAGCTGCTGCCTCTCCACTCCCCCCTCACCCACACACACCTTGCTCGTCCAGGAGGATGTTGTCGGGCTTCACATCCCTGTAGAAGAGCCAGAGCCTGGGTCAGAAACACTCTAGCTCCGGCTGCTGTGCTGGGCGGCTTGGCTGACAGGAGGGCCCTTGTCCAGCTGGGGTCAGGTACGGGGGGTCCCCTGGACCAGAGGTGTGCCCCAGCCCCAGGGACGGCCTCCCCGTGGGACTCCCGCCAGGCTTCTCAGCTGCTCCTGTTTTGCCTGAAGAGAGAGGTCTGGGCCAGAGTGCCACCTCCCAGTGTGTCTTGTCCCAGGGAAGCGGGGGCACCTCCCGGTGAAGGACACTGCCCTTGGCTGCTGCGGGGGGGGAGTTGCTGGGGCGGGGCATCCGTGGGGGCGGGAGTCCGTGAGGCGGAGCCGGGGGCGTCCGCGGGGCGGGGTGGGGCCGGGCATCCGTGGTGGCTGGGCGTCTGCGGGGCGGGGCGTCGGCGGGGCAGGGGCGGGGCGTCCGTGGGGGCAGGGCGTTGGCGGGGCAGGGGAGGGGCGTCCGTGGGGGCAGGGCGTCTGCGAGGCGGGCTGGGGTGGGGGCGTCGGCGGGGCTGGGGCGGGGCGTCCATGGGGGCGGGACGTCCGCGGGGGCGGGGCGGGGTCCGTGGGGGCGGGGCGTTTGCGGGGCGGGGCGTCCGTGGGGGCGGGGCCGTGGCGGGGCGCGCACCGGTGGATGATGTGGCGGCCGCGCAGGTAGTCGAGCGCCAGCGCCAGCTCGCACACGTAGAGCCTCACGGTGTCCCTCGGAGAAGCGCACGTTGCGCTGCAGGTGGTAGCGCAGGTCCCCGCCGAGCATGAGGTCCACGACCATGAACATGTCCTCCTCGTCCTGGAAGGAGTACCTGCGGAGGACGCGGACAGCGGCGTGGGCGGGTGGGAGCGCGGCCCGCGGCTCTCCCGAGGGACCCGCCGGTCCTCCCCGCGGCCGCGGGCGCTGGCCGCTCACCACAGGTTCACCAGGAACGTGTGCTCGATCTCCTGCAGGATCTCCAGCTCCCGGAAGACGTTGCGCACCTCGTCGCGCTCCACGCACTGTTGCTTGTTCATGTACTTCATGGCGAACATCTTCTCCGTGTCCCGCTTCTGCACAATGCACACCTGGCGGCGGGAAGCGCGGGCTCCGCTCGGCCCCGCCCGCATCCAGGCCCCCCCGCCCCGCCCTCCCAGCCCGCCCCCCGCACCAGGCCACGCCCTCCAGGCCCCGCTCCGCACAAGACCACGCCTACCTCCCAGGCTCCGTCCCGCCTAGCTCCACCCAGACCACGCCCAAATCCCGCCCACCCGGGTCCGGCCCCGCCCTCCCCGCGACCCTTGACTCGAGCAGCCAGAGACGCCCCTGTGCCGCCACACGCGCCGCCACTGAGGCCTGAGGAGACGGCAAAGGGGTCGCGCTCCCGCGCCATCCCCGGACCCACACCGCCACCTCACGGAGAGCCGGGTCAGGCGACGGCAGCTCTGTCCCTGTGGCCGGCAGAGCCAGGAGGGGGCCGCGACCGTCCTGCCCGCAGAGGCCCTGGCAGGATGGGCCGGTCATGGCCACCCCGGGGCCTCCTTGGTGTCCTCTCGGGCCGCAGCGGCCCCTCACCCCTGGGCGGGCCCCCGTGCCGCCGGCGTCAGCCCTACCTTGCCGAAGCTGCCTTTCCCGATGGCGCGCAGGATCTGGAAGTGGTCGAAGGTGACTGCGGGCACAGGGGGCGGGTGAGGGGGGTAGCAAGGCCCCCGCCGCACCCCCGCCGACCCACGCCCCTCACCGACGCCCCGCGCAGCCCCCACGGCCCTCACCGACGGCCCCGCCGCAGCCCCCACACCCCTCACCGATGGCCCGCGCAGCCCCACACCCTCACCGACGGCCCCAAGCGCCCCCACGGCCCTCACCGACGCCTTGCGCAGCCCCTACGCCCTCACCGAGGCCCCAGCGCAGCCCCCACGGCCCTCACCGACGCCCGCGCAGCTCCCCACGCCCTCACCGACGGCCCCGCGCAGCCCCCCCACGGCCCCACCGACGGCCCGGCGCAGCCCCCACGGCCCCACAGAAGAAGCCGCCGACGCCCCCCACACCCCTCACCGACGGCCCGCGGCCCCACGCCCTCACCGACAGCCCCGCGCAGCCCCCCACGGCCCTCACGACGCCCCACGCAGCTCCCCACGGCCCTCACCGAAGGCACCCAGCAGCCCCCCACGGCCCCTCACCCGACGCCCCACGCAGCCCCCACGGCCCTCACCGACGGCCCGCGCAGCCCCCACGGCCCTCACTCACTGACGGCCTGCGCAGCCCCCCACGCTCACTGGCCCCGGCGCGAGCCCCCACGGCCCTCACCGACGGCCCCCGCGCAGCCCCCACGGCCCCTCACAGACGGCCCTACGCGCCGCCCCACGGCCCTCACCGACGGCCCCCGCAGCCCCCCATGGCCCCTCACAGAAGGCCCAGCGCAGCCCCCACGGCCCCACCAAGGCCCAGCGCAGCCCCCCACGGCCCCTCATCGGCGCCCTCGCAGCCCCCACACCCTCACCGACGGCCCCGCGCAGCCCCCACACCCCTCACCGACAGCCTGCGCAGCCCCCACGGCCCTCACCGACGGCCCTTACGCAGCCCCCACGGCCCCCACAGACGCCCCTGCGCAGCCCCCACGACCCACACCGACGGCGCCCCACGGCCCCCCAGAAGGGCCCCGCAAGGCAGCCCCCACGGCCCTCACCGGAAGGCCCCGCGCAGCCCCTCACGGCCCCTCATCGACGCCCCGCAGCCCCCACACCCCTCACCGACTGGCCCAGCGCAGCCGGCCCACCCCTCACCGACAGCCTGCGCAGCCCCCACGGCCCCCTGCATGGCCCCACGCAGCCCCCCACGGCCCTCACCGACGGCTCCCACGCAGCCCCCCACGGCCCCTCACCGACGCCCCACGCAGCCTCCACGGCCCTCACCGACGCCCCACGCAGCCCCCCACGGCCCTCACGCGATGGCCCCACCCACTTTCACCGACTGGACTGGCTCACTACTGCCCCACTGGCGGCGCATCGCCCTTGTCCAGGTGCTGATAGAGAGGCGGTGCAGGTCTCACATACTCTCCCTCTCCGCCCTATACGTCCACACAGTCACACCTCCCTCTCACATCTCCCCTCTCACGCTCTCCCCTTGCTGCCCTGCCTGACCATGCTGTGTCCTACAATCTCCATCACAGCAGATCCCCGTCACAGCAGATCCCCGTCATAGCAGATCCCCATTCTGCAGGTAGTGATAGCCGCGGGTGGTGACCCATGTCCCTCAGGTGACAGTGTTAGGGCAGTATTGAACCACACCCAGCCCATGTCCTATGCAGGGTCTACACAGGACCATAGCGGGAACAAGGGGTCCCCCAAACTTTCCTTGAAAGTCACCCCAGGGGGACTGAGACCCTGGGGACACATCTGTCTCTGCACCCCACATCAAGGACAGTAGACTGGGGGGCGCGGGGACCCAAGGAGGGTCAGTGCTGTCTCCTGATCCTGCTGGACCAGGGCTCCCAGGAACCCATAGTGTAAGAGGCATCCTGAGAGTGAGGGGCCCAGACGGGAAGGGGACCTCTAGTACAGAACAGCGAACCCAAAGGTCATCCCAGGGCAGACCACCTGGGTCAGACCACGGAAAATACCAGGTCAAACCACCAGGTCAGACCACACAAACCACCAGGTCAGGCCACACAGACCACCTGGGTCAGACCACGAAAATGCCAGGTCAAACCACCAGGTCAGACCACACAAACCACCAGGTCAGACCACGTAGAACACCTAGTTAGACTACACAGACCACCTAGGTCAAACCAAGGGCACCTGGGCCCCACCTCAGACCACACATGTTTCTGTGTTTAGCAGCAAGGGTTGCCTGTCTATGTAAGTGTCTGCTCATGATGGAGCCAAGGGGTCCCTGTGCCCAGGTGACTGACTTTCACACATGTTCGTGTGTGCATCTGTATGCATATAAACACCCACGTGTTCTGGTGTGGCCTGTGCCTGTCTAGGTGTGTTTGGGTGAACACACACACACTTGTGCACGTGCTCAAGGCTTGCCTCTAGGTGTACATGTTCATGTATATGTGTCATTCACGTGCATCTCTGCATGCATGTTCATACATGTGTGTGCATACACCTATGTGATGTGTACATATCTACCTTCTCTGCATGCCTGGATCCATCTCTGTGTGTCAGGGTGACGGTGTCCATGTCTGCCTTCTCTGTGTGCCTCTGTGTGTCGGGGTGATGTGTGTGTCCATGTCTGCCTTCTCTGTGTGTGTCGGGTGACGTGTGTGTCCATGCTGCCTTCTCTGCGCATGTGTGGTTGAAGCATGTGTATCAGGGTACACGACATCAGCCGCACGGCCCAGTCTCTCTCAGGCACATCTTGTCCAGGGCACCTCCTCTGTGGGACCAACCGTTTCTGGGCTATAAGGGAGAAGCTGTGTGAAGTTTCCTCTGCAAAGCCCAGGAAGCTGGTGAGTGTGTGTGTGTGTGTGTGTGTGTGTGTGTGTTGGTGGGGGGCAGATAGAGCCCCCCTTCATGGTCCAGCCCTCCGCAAAGTCCAGGAAGCTGGTGAGTGTGTGTGTGTGTGTGTATGTGTGTTGGGGGGGAGGGCGGGTAGAGCCCCCTTCATGGCCGAGCCCTCTCCCAGCATCCCCAGAGCTCAGGAAGCTGGCAGGAGCTGCTGGGCTGAGCCAGGCACTAATTACTCCAGCACCTTCCCTGCTGCTGCTGCTGCTGCTGCTGCTGCTGCTGCTGCTGGTCTGATTGCAGAGCCAGAGCTTCATTCCCAGGCCGTGCTCACAGGGCCAGAGCCCCAGGCACCAGGAGGCCTTTCCCTGGCCTGTTGCTCAGAGGTGGGATACCTTGGGGCCACTTAGCAGCAGGAGCAATTAACACCCTGCATCAAATCCTCACCCCACACACACCCCACAGGCCGTGCCAGCTCTGCAGTAAGGGGAAGCCACCAGCAGAGGGAGCCGTGACCCAAAAATGAGAAGTTTCCCTCCAAATTCTGCAGATGCCGGCTGGGCAAGTGGTGGGTGTCCCCAGGGCTCAGCTAAGGGAAGGAGGGAGGAAGAGGGCAGAAAGGCAGGAAGGGAAGGAAGGTGGGAGGAAGTGAGTAAAGGCAGTGAGTGAAAGGAGGAAGAGGAGGCAGCAAGTGAAGGACCATCCCACACTGGTGCTGGCCATGGCCCCACAGCAGCTGGACCCTGGGCAGGTGCATGTTGAAGCCTGGTGCTGGAATACAGCAGATATTTGCAAGGTGAAGGGAAGGGTATTGGGCTGGGAAGACACTAGGTCAGGGCAGGTCACAGCTTCTCCTTGGGGCCGGAGGGGAGGTGATCCCACAGAAACCTTGGGCCCACCTGGCTATGATTATGCAGTGAGGTGGGCTGTGCCCCTGGCTCAGTTGGGCCATGCTGTGCAGCGGAATGGGCAGAGGAACAGCCCTGTGGCAGGAGTGGTGACAGACAGGAGGCAGCTGCCCCCTGTGGATTAGTACCGCCGCAGGCAATCGTGACCGGAAAGCTGCCCTTCACCTCTGTCCATACCAAGGGCACAGCCTTGTTTCTGAGTTTTGCTTAGAGAAGGGAGCCGTGAGAGTCGCCACTAGAAGCTGTGTGTCCCTGTGAATCGTGAGTCGCCTGCAGGAAGCCACGTGTCTCTGTGAGCTGCCTGCAGGGGAGCCCTATATCTCTGTGAGTTGCCTGCAGGGAGCCGCGTGTCTCCGGGAGTCACCTGCAGGTTGCTGCATGTCCCTGTAAGTTGCCGTTAGAAGCTGTGTGTCCCCAGGAGTAACCTGCAGGGAGCTGTGTCTCTGTGAGAATCGCCTGCAGGAAGCTGCGTGTCTCTGTGAGTTGCGTGTCTCTGTGAGTTGCGTGCAGGAGCCGAGTGTCTTCATGAGTTTCCATTAGGAAGCTGCATGTCTCCATGGAAAGTGGCCACTCAGAGCTGAACAAGCCACTGAGTTACTGCTTTGCAGGAAACGCATGTTAACAAAATCTCTTCCCAGGTCCATTCACGGCTCCACAGGCCTGACCAACATACACTTGAAAAGAGCCAGTGAGGCTGGTTCCGAGGTAGCCTCGAGGGGTGCTCTGTCACCTGCCCCTCAGGGAATGGCCTCATGGATCCTGACACCCCCACATCCAGCCCACTCTGAGAAAAACAGGTGGGGTATTCCGCCAGCCAGGGCAGCACTGACAAGAGCTGTCCACAGTGAAACCATGGCGCTGATCACACAGCTGACCACAGTACTGATGACAGAGCTGGCCATGGTACTGACACTGACCACACAGCTGGCCACAGTACTGACCACACAGTAGGCCATGGTACTGATCATACAGCTAATCACCTATACTGACCACGCAGCAGACCATGGTACTGCTCCAAAGAACTGGCCGTGGTACTGACAACACACCTGCCCATGGTACTGACTATGGTCTGGCCAAACAGCTGACCGCATAGCCGACCATGGTACTGACTACACAGCCGCCACAGTATGGACCACATAGCCAACCATGGTACAGATCAGAGAGCTGGCCATGTCACTGAACATGATATTAAATAGTGCTGACCATGGTACTGGCCACACAGCTGACCATGGTACTATGAAGCTGACCACTTGTGCTGGTCATACTGCAGGCATTGCCCAGAGGATGTTGATGACAGAACTGGGGTGCTTCCCATAGCTGCCGACAGGTGCTGACCACAGGATGCTCCTGGGCGGCCGTGCTTCTTCCATCTAGAGGCAGCTTGGCCTCTGGGCAGTGCATTTCTGAGGTGAGGGAAAGGGAGGGGCCCCAGTCCCCCGACCTGGAGAGCTATGGGGGAAGAGCCCAGCTTCCATGCGTGCTGGGGCATGAGCTGTCTCAGGAAGCACCCACCAGTGGAGTCAAAGAGCCACTTCCCACACAGCCCTGAGGCTCCTGAACAAGGCGGGGTGGCACAGGGCCCCCAGACACTTTAATGGGTGGGGTGCCTGCCACACCCATGGTAAGGAGGTGCTGGACTTCATGCTGTGGCACAGGGCTGGGGGCCAGAGCAGTTCCACCCCACGGCAGGCCTGATCATACCACGGGTTTCCCAGGCAGGAGCTACGGGCGCAGTGTTAGACCACACCTAGATCTGAGCTCAAGACCACAGTGAGCTACTCCTGCTTCTGAGCTGCCCCCAATTGCTCCCTCCGGAAAGCCTCCTTCCCCCTGAGAGCCTCCCTCCTGAGATGCTGCCCCCTAAGAACTCCACTCCCCTGAGAGCTCCTCCTCTGAGCTGCTCCACCCTGAGATCCCTCCCATGAGGTGCTCCCAGTTCTGAGTTGCTCCCTCCCAGGGTGGCGGGTTCTTCCCAGGAGCCTTGTGACCCCGCAAAGTCGGCCCTAGTTTTGGCGATGCAGTCTCTGGTCTGAATCCTACAGCCCCAGCTCTGAGACCCAACTGAAGTTCTGGTACCCATCCCTGGTCTGGGCCTCATCGTGGCCTTTCCAGTGACCTCAGTGCCTCAGCAAGCGGCAGGGTCCCCCCCAGGTGAATGCCAAGGTCTCAGATGCAACATCACAGGGACCAATGGTCGGATGCGCCCCTGGACTGTGTGGAGCCAAGTCAATAAACACACTTATGGAGCCAGATAGCCTCCCGACTGCACATGAAAACTGTCACATGCTCCTCCCTAACCAGGGCCAGTTTCTCCTTCCTGCACACCCTCCTCATACTTCCTGCAACCCTCTTCATACTTCCTGCAACCATCTCCATACTTCCCGCACACCCTCTCCAGTCCCACACACCCTCTCCATACTTCCTGCACACCCTCTTCAGTCCCACACACCCTCTTCATACTTCCCGCAACCCTCTCTATACTTCCTGCAACCATCTCCATACTTCGCGCACACCCTATCCATACTTCCTGCACACCTTCTCCAGTCCCACAACCCTCTCCATACTTCCCGCACACCCTCTCAAGTCCCACACACCCTCTTCATACTTCCTGCACACCCTCTCCATAGTTCCACACACTCTCTTCTGTCCCACACACCCTCTCCATACTTCCCGCACACGCTCTTTATAATTCCTGCACACCCTCCATTGTCCCACACACCCTGTTCATACTTTGCAACCCTCTCCATAGCTCCCACACATCCTTCCACAGCTCTGGCGCACCCTCTCCTTAGCTCCCGTGACCCTGTCCTTTGCTCCTGTGCACCCTATCCCAGCTCCCACATACAAACATGCAACTAGCTGGGAGGACAATGAGCAGGTGGGGTCATGGAGGACAGCACTATCTCCCTCTGCAGGCTCCATGTCTCCTCCCCATTCCTGCCAGTCTGCACTGTCCAGCACCTGGGGTTGGAGAAGCTTTTAAGAAATCTATATTTTGTACCTATTTCAGTGGGGACTGGAAGGTGATATGAAAAGCTACAAAAGCTGTTACATTAGTGCTAGATTATGTAAGACACCCAATGTCTCCCATTCTTTCTTCTCACTTTTGTTACATAATGAAAAGCTATAAAGGAATAAATATCATCCTGGCCCAGTGTCCAGGCAAGATGGGAGCCCCAGCATCTATCATGCAAACCAGGACACGCCTAGGAGACGGCACTCCAGAGCAGCGCTGCCTGCTGGGAGCCACAGGGCTAGCCAGGCCACCATCTGCCAGGGCTAGAACTATGGCTGGAGTCCTTCTGGGGTCCCATGGGGCTAGTGTCCAGGAAGAACCCTAGGGAGCCAGGAGGCTGAGATAGGACAGGAAAAGGACAGCAGAGTTAGGGAGGTGAGGGTCTGGAGTACCCAAATTATCTGTCCCTGTGGCATGTGTAGAATCACATGCACAGTTTCTGACCTAAAAGATCAGCCACAACCACAGAACCAAAGACCAAGAACCACAGAATCAACTAATTTTACGGAGGTATGGCAAACAAACCACAGCTGCAGAACCATAGCCGCAGAGCAAAGCCACAAGACCACAGCTACAGAGCCACAGAGCCACAACCTCAGAGCCATCGCTACAAGACCACAGCCACAGAACCATAGCCACAGCCACAGAACCACAGCTGCAGAGCCACAGCCATAAGACCACAGCCACATGGCTCAGTTATAGAACCAGAGCTACAGAGTCACAGTCACAGAGCCACAAGACCACAGCAATAGAACCAGAGCCACGTAGCCACAGCTACAGAGCCACAGTCACAGAACCACAACCACAGAGTCACAGCTACATAACCACTGCCACAGAACCGCAATCACAGTCACATAACCATAGCTACAGAGCCACAGTCACAGAACCACAACCAGAGTCACAGCTACATAACCACTGCCACAGAGCTACAGTCACTGAACTACAGTCTCAAGGCCACACTCACATAACCACAATCAGAGCCACAGAAACAAAGCCACAGAACTATAACCACAGAGCTATAGCCAAGAGCCACAACTACATAAACCACAGCCACAGAGCCACAACCACAAGACCACAGCCACAGTCATAAAACAATATTACGGAATCAAAATCACAACCACAGAGCCACAGCAGGTGGCACAGAGGGGCCAGCCTCTCCTCTTCAGTTCCACTGCTCCTTTCTCCATTCCTTCTTTCTCTTTCGCCTCCATCCCACCCCACCACTGCCTCGCTTAACTCTACCAACTCTGCAAATGTGCTTTGTGCCAGAGCCAACATGATTCAGAAATGAAATGGTCAGTTACTGAGAAGGAAGAGAAATGAGGACAAACTGGGGAAGCTGTGAGGGTCTGCGGTGGGGGCCAGGGTCTCAGGTCAGTCCCGCAGAGGAGACTCAGGGCAGCTGCTCGGCCCCAGGAGCACGGCTCCCTTCAGAGGCCTGCAGAGCTGGGAACACACAGGCACGGGATCCCCAGCAGCAGGCAGAAAGTGACTCCATAATGGCACAGCCCGGTGAGACAGCATGGAGACCGCAGGGGACACCGAGGCTGTGAGGTCCATCATGGTCTGAATCACTGAGCTGGGTACTTTGGTGTTCGGCTCAGATACCACAGGTGCCATGTGCACTGGGACCTCAGAGTGCCTCTCAGTCACTGCTGCACACCTGGGACACCCCAGGGCCCCATCTGGACTCTGAGGACATGGCTGGCAGGCATGGGGGGGCTACTGGACACAGTGGCCTCATGGACGAGAATGAACAAGGGTCACTGGGGCCTGGCTCCAGCCTAGGTACTGCAGAGCCACCCCCTGCTGAGCACAGCCTCCCCCGCCCGGCACCCACAGAACGGGGGCGGCTATCCAGGGAAGGCGCCGAGAGGTGCCACCGGCTGGCGGCTCGCCCTATTTTTAATCCGTGGGGCGAGGCTCCTCCCACCTACTCCAGCTCCTGCTCCAGAACCTAAATAACAAGGCACTGCATTTCCATGCCGGCCGAGGGCCCTGCCGTAGGGAGGCAGGTCCAGCCTGCAGCCAGCCAGCCCAGCCCTGACACTTGCTCCTCGCCTGAAATGCCTGTGTGGCCTTGAGCAGTGCCTATGTCCAGGCAGGGCCCCTGAGGGGCTGGGGCGGGTGGAGGTAGCGGCCACATGGAGAAGCCGGAGCCCAGCGTGGATAGAGAGGGCAAGCGCCGGCGGCAGAGCAGGGAGAGCAAGCAGCCACCCCGGCCCTCACAGGAAAGATGCTGTGAGGCCACTGAGATGGCCACAGCTTACAGGCGGGCTCACCTGCACCAGGTGAACCCCACATTCCTCTGTGTCCCACAGGTGTGCCTGGCCCTCCTAGGAGGGACTCACCAACAGTGACCAGTGCAAGGCCTGGGGCAGAATGTCCCAGGCACACAGGAAGGGGGGGGGAGGGACATGGGGAGTTCGCAGCCTGCCCCCTCCAGCCCATGGTGGACACATGCCCCTCCCCACATTGCTACACTGGCCAGAGGCTCAGGTCCCTGTGCTTGGTTGTCCTGAAGCCAGAAGCCCGAAAGAAGCAGGTGTTGGCAGAGTGGACACCATCTCTTCATGACTGGCCCTTCCTTCCACAAGCGTTGAGCTGAGCAGAGTACACAGGCCGTGGCACTGGCCACTCGGGAAGCTGCAGTATTCTCGACTGTGTGGCACTCCGAGGCAGGAGGTGGCATGGCTGGAAGTCAAGTGCAAGGCCACACACTGGAATGTGCGACGGAAAAGCGAAGGCACAGAAGCAGGGTCCAGAGCACAAGGAGCTTCCGAGATGGAACCTCAAAAGCCAGGCCGGAAGAGGTCGTGGGTGGGCGGCTGGGGTGGGTGGCAGAGCTGCTACAAGTCAAACACGTCACTCTCAAGAGCCGTGGGGAAAGTGCCACCACGAGATCCTGAATGAATCCACGGTGCAAGTGGCAGGCAAGATCCGCGGCCCACAGAGGGGCCAGCAAAGGTGGCACTGGTCAGGGGTTCCTGGCTCGCACATGGCTCTGAGCATGTCCGAGCCCCCAGCACTGCTAGGACTGGGAAGCAGCTCATCTCTGGTTGCTGGGGTGGGGTGCAGGCACGGCGACCGCATGGGTGAGCCAGAGCAGTGGTCATTGGGAAATGGTCACGCCACTGGTTGGTGAGTTTCTGGGAATGGCCCTGGGCCCCTGGGACACTGCCTGGGGTCCCTCCAAGGCTGTGATGGGCAAGAGCAGGGGCTGCAGAAAGGGGACACCTCAGTGGCACCATTCATCTCCAGCTGTCCAGGAACGGAGTGTCCCTCCCCCCAGCGCCCTGCCCAGGGGTTCCTCGCCCCTGTCCTTGTCCTTGCCGGCCTTCCCATATCCCACTCACAGAACCCTGTGCACACTTGAGCCAGCCCCTTCCACAGACGGGCCATGTCAGTGGGGAGACACGTCCCCTGTGCACGGGTGCAGCAGGACACGGAGAGTCGGGGACCAGCCTACAGGGACGCAGATCGATGTCCTCAGTGCACCCTACATAGACACACATAGGTATGCAGACACACATGCTACACAGACACACATACTAACACATATACACATTCTAATGCTCACAAATCCTAATACATGCAGACATATACTAACACATACACATACTAACAGATATACTAATACATGCTAACACACATATGTACATGTTCTAACACAGACATGCATACACATACTAATACACATACATACAGAGGCACACATGCAGACAAATACACACACCAACACACAAACACACACACTCCAACCTCAGCACAGGCTGGTCAGGGTACTGCCACAGGCCCCAGCATACATACAGCCCCAGGCACGTGGGACCCCAGCACACGCGCCCAGCACATGGCCCCTGTCACACAGTCCCCAGCACACGGCCCCTTGCACACCAGCAAACAAAGCCAAAGTGAGCCATCCTGGTGCTCCCTGTGAAGGCCCAGCCCAGGTAGCCTCCTGCTGACCAGCTCCAGGGGGAGCCCCCACAGACTCCTGTGGTTTTCTGGGCCAATGGCCAGACGTGGCGTCCTGCCGTCACCCACACGGGCCCAGGCTGGATCACTGCAATTTCCTATAAGCTTAAATTATTTATTGAAAGGAAGAGTTTTGCCACCGCGCCCACGATAATCAGAGCCCGGCCAGCCAAGGAAGGCAGAGGTGGGTCCCACTATTTTAAGAAACTCGGAAACACTGAGCATCACCAGGACCCTACGGGGCTCCAGAATCAGGCAGGGCCCATGTCCGCGCACTCCCTTCAGGGAACCCTGAAAAGCCCCCGGTGTCCCCATAGGCAGAATGACGGCAGGCGGCCAAGACCAGACACCGCTGGGCGCGCAGAGTGCAGAGTTGGTGGACCAGCAGGGCCCCACCTCTGGGGCGCACCCGTTCCCCTGCGCACCCTCGGCTGCCCCACCCGCCCCCTGGAGGAGAAAGGGCAGCTGAAGACGGCTGTGGACACGGCGCCTGGGGCACGGAGGACGCAGGCCGGCGCCCCGGCGCGTGGGCACCGCTGGCGGGGCGGGCGCACGCGTTTCCTTGGCGACCGTGGCGCGGGGACGGCCGCACCCGGGTGCCCACGCCGTGCCCAAACCCGAGCTGGGTCCCGCCCGCCGCGCTCACCGTCCCCGGTGCCGTCAAACACCGGCCTCCGCGCCGTGGCGGCCGACATGGACGAGCTCATCCGCTTCTTCCACTTGCTCCACGCGAAGAGCGGGCGCGGCTGCGCGCGGGCATCGCCCGAGTCCCGGCGGGGCTGGCCGCTGGCGGGCGGCGCGGGGGCGGCGAGCCGGGGGCGCCCCCGCGCTGCTGCCCCCTGCGCTCCGCGCCGCTCCTCATGGCCTGGCCGGGCTGCGGGCGGCCGCCGGGGGCTCGGCGCATGGTCCGGCTGCGCCGCCTGCGCTGGGCTCGGCTGCGCTCGGCTGCCGGGGGCGGGGCGCGGGGGCGCGGGCGGGGCCTGGGCCGGGCGGGGCGGAGCGACGCGGGATGGGCTGACGGAGGCTGCGCGCGGGGTCGCCCCCTCTGCGGCTGTCCACTCCACTTCGGGAGGAGCCGCGGGCAGGCGGCCCTGGCGGCGAGCAAGAGCCAGGGGAAGGAACGCGCAGCGGTTGGCCCGCGCCCTCCAGCTGGGCCGGTGGCAGCGGCAACTGCACAGCCCCCTGGCCTGGGCCGGGGTCTGCCCGGAGAGGGACGGCGGCGTCCCAAGTGAGGGAGCCCCTCTGGGCTGCTGGTCTTCCCCAGGGCAGCTCGCTCCAGGTCATGGGTCCCGCCCATATGCCCCAGGGCTCGCATCGGCGGCTCCGGAGTCCGGCAGAACCTGATCAGGCTGCGGGCCACGCTCAGGGCCTGGTACCGAGGCAGTTGGCACCGCAGGGCCTGCCAGGGCCGCTGCCCGCTCCACACAGTTGCCAGGTCACAGAGCCTCCCCCGTCAAGGCCGTACTCCCTCCCCAGCACTGCAGCTGGGCCCCTGGGAGCTGGACAGTCCCCCACACTGCCCCACAAGCCCGGAAGACCACAAAAGTGAGCAAGGTGACCTTTGTCCTTTCTGGGCCACTCTTGTGGCCAGTGTCCAAAAGGTCACACATGCCCAGGACTGGTGCCAGCGCCGGACCACCTGTGTGCCAGCCGCCACCACAGCCCACACGGCCCCTCTCGTGCCTGGGCTTTCAGCAGAAAGCTGGGCCGGTCTCTGGACCCGATCCCAGCTCTCCACAGTTGTCCTTCCCTGCACGGGCTCTGAGTGGCCGGGCCAGGCCTGGAGCAATGCCTGCAGGCAGGAGGTGGGCAGACTGCCAGCCAGGGGCGGTGCAGCCGCAGCCCTTCTTCATGGAGGTGGGCGGCACCTCCAGGAACTGGGGCTACAGGCTGGCCGAGCTCAGTGGCCAGAAAGGGCCACACACTGCCAATGTCCCCTGTGTTCACTCTCCTGAGACCTCTCTGGGTCACACCTGGCCAGACACAGCTGTGGCACCCTCGTGTGGCCTCCTGAGCCCTGAGGGCAGGGAGCAGCCCAGCCTCACAGCAGGGGACAGTGTCTGCGTGGATGGCGCCTCCGCTGGACAGTGTCTGCGTGGATGGCAACTCCGGGTGACAAGTGTCTCATGGATGGCACCTCCGGGGGACAGCGTCTGTGTGGATGGCACCTCCGGGGACCGTGTCTGTGTGGATGGTGCCTCCGGGGACAGTGTCTGCGTGGATGGCACCTCCGGGGACAGTGTCTGCGTGGATGGCACCTCCGGGGGACAGTGTCTGCATGGATGACACCTCCGGGGACAGTGTCTGCGTGGACGGCACCTCCGGGGGGACAGTGTCTGTGTGGATGGTACCTCCGGGGGGACAGTGTCTGTGTGGATGGCACCTCCAGGGGACAGTGTCTGCGTGGATGGCACCTCCGGGGGACAGTGTCTGCGTGGATGGCACCCTCCGGGGGACAGAGTCTGCGTGGATGGCACCTCCGGGACAGGGTCTGCGGGATGGGCACCTCCGGGGGGACAGTGTCTGCGTGGACGGCACCTCCGGGGACAGAGTCTGCATGGATGGCACCTCCGGGGACAGTGTCTGAGGGGATGGGCACCTCCGGGGACAGTGTCTGCGTGGATGGGCACCTCCCGGGGGACAGAGTCTGCGTGGATGGCACCTCCGGGGGACAGTGTCTGCGTGGACGGCACCCTCCGGGGACCGTGGTTCGCGTGGATGGGCACCTCCGGGGACAGTGTCTGCATGGATGGGCACCCTCCGGGGACAGTGTCTGCGTGGATGGCGCCTCCTGGGGACAGTGTCTGCATGGATGGGCACCTCCAGGGGACAGTGTCTGCGTGGGATGGGCACCTCCGGGGGGACAGTGTCTCGTGGATGGGCACCTCCCGGGGGACAGTGTCTCGTGGATGGGCACCTCCGGGGACCGTGTTCGCGTGGATGGCGCCTCCGGGGACAGTGTCTGCGTGGATGGCACCTCCGGGGACAGTGTCTGCGTGGATGGTACCTCGGGGGGACAGTGTCTGGCGTGGATGGTACCTCCGGGGACAGTGTCTCGCGTGGATGGCACCTCCGGGGACAGTGTCTGCGTGGATGGTACCTCCGGGGACAGTGTCTGTGTGGATGGCACCTCCAGGGGACAGTGTCTGCGTGGATGGCACCTCCGGGGACAGAGTCTGCGTGGATGGCACCTCCGGGACAGGGTCTGCGGGGATGGGCACCTCCGGGGACAGTGTCTGCGTGGATGGCACCTCCGGGGACAGAGTCTGCGTGGATGGCACCTCCGGGGACAGTGTCTCGCGTGGACGGCACCTCCGGGGACCGTGTCTGCGTGGATGGGCACCTCCGGGGACAGTGTCTGCGTGGATGGCGCCTCCTGGGGACAGTGTCTGCATGGATGGGCACCTCCGGGGGACAGTGTCTCGTGGATGGGCACCTCCGGGGGACAGTGTCTCGTGGATGGGCACCTCTGGGGGACAGTGTCAAGGTGGATGGGCACCTCCGGGGACCTGTGTCTGCGTGGATGGTGCCTCCTGGGGACAGTGTCTGCGTGGATGGGCACCCTCCGGGGACAGTGTCTGCGTGATGGCGCCTCCTGGGGACAGTGTCTGCGTGGATGGCGCCTCTCCTGGGGACCATGTCTGCGTGGGATGGCACCTCCTGGGGACAGTGTCTGCGTGGATGGCGCCTCCTGGGGACCGTGGTCTGCGTGGATGGCGCCTCCTGGGGACAGTGTCTGTGTGGATGGCACCTCCGCAGAACCGCAGAAGGGCCAGAAATCACGTGTCGGCGCTCTCAGCCCTTCGAGCTGAGCCCGAAAAGGGCCTCCCGGCGCTGCCTGACCGCCCCATGGGCATGTCGCCAGTCATGGCCAGGAGCCAGTTTGGTGACACCCTCTGCCAACACTCTGGGGCCTGCCTCCCGTTGCCCAGCGGAAACGCCCAGACTTGAGGACCCCGTGGGGGTCCCTGTAGCACCATATTCAGGGTCTCCCAGGGGGATGCGCTGAAGCCCGAGCAGGTTCTGGGACAGTGTCGGCTCTGCCATTGGGCCAAATGCATCGCTATGACCCAGAGCACCCAGGGTGGCTGAGGCACCGTCAGGGTCCTCCAGGACGCCTACTGCAAGGGATGTCCCCTGCTCTTGGTCACCTCCTCCAGCTTCTCCTGCAGAACCCGTGTTGGCCGTCCTCTGCCCACTGCTCTTGCACAGGCCGCTCGCCTGCGAGCACATGCTGAGGGGCTGTGGGAGGGCCTGGACTGAGGGGCTGTGGGAGGGCCTGGACTGAGGGGCTGTGAGAGGGTCTGGACTGCCACAGGAGGCACAGGGCAACTGGACACAGCTCTGCCCTGCCACCCCACCCAGGCACCCGCGCCCCTCACCCCTGCACCCCAACACACTGGCTTCCTCACCCCCACACCCCAACACCCCGGCTCCCTCACCCCTGCACCCCAACACCCTGGCTCCCTCACCCCGCACCCCAACACCGGCTCCTCACCCCTGTACCCCAACACCCGGCTCCCTCACCCCGCACCCCAACACCCGGCTCCCTCACCCCGCACTCCCAACACCCCGGCCCCTCACCCCCGACTTCTAACACCTGCTCCCTCACCCCCGCACCCCAACACCCTGGCTCCCTTACCCCACATCCTGACACCCTGGATCCTTCAACCCTGCACCCGACACCCCAGCCCTCCCCCCAGCCCTACATCCCTCAGACATCCCAGCTCCTGCATATGAGAGTCCCCCTGGTACCCGACTCTACTGTGAATTTCTTGGGCCACACACAGGCACCTGGGCCTGGCAGCTAGACATTGCACAGACTTTGACTCACGGGAACCCACAGGGACCCACGGGGGCTCACAGGGACTCACGGGGGCTCACAGGGACCCACGGGGGCTCACAGGGACCCACAGAGACTCACAGGGACCCACAGAGACTCACAGGGACCCACGGGGCTCACAGGGACCGACGGGGGCTCACAGGGACCCACGGGGCTTACAGGGACCCACAAGACTCACAGGGACCCACGGGGCTCACAGGGACCCACAGAGACTCACAGGGACCCACGGGGCTCAAAGGGACCCACAGAGACTCACAGGGACTCACGGAACCCACAGGGACCCACGGGGGCTCACAGGGACCCACAGGGGCTTACAGGGACCCACAGAGACTCACAGGGACCCACGGGGCTTACAGGGACCCACGGGGCACACAGGGACCCACAGGGGCTCACAGGGACCCACAGAGACTCACAGGGACCCACGGGGCTCACAGGGACCCACGGAGGCTCACAGGGACCCACGGGGCTCACAGGGACCCACGGGGCTCACAGGGACCCACAGAGACTCACAGGGACCCTGGGGCTCACAGGGACCCACAGGGACTCACAGGGACCCACGGGGGCTCACAGGGACCCACGGGGCTCACAGGGACCCACAGAGACTCACAGGGACCCACGGGGCCACAGGGACCCACAGAGACTCACAGGGACACAGGGGCTCACAGGGACCCACGGGAGCTCACAGGGACCCACGGGGGCTCACAGGGACCCACAGAGACTCACAGGGACCCACGGGGGCTCACAGGGACCGACGGGGCTCAAAGGGACCCACGGGGCTTACAGGGACCCACAGAGACTCACAGGGACCCACGGGGGCTCAAAGGGACCCACAGAGACTCACAGGAACCCATGGGGCTCACAGGGACCCACAGAGACTCACAGGGACCCACGAGGGCTCACAGGGACCCACGGAACTCACAGGGACCCACGGGGGCTACAGGGACCCACAGAGACTCACAGGGACGCACGGGGGCTCACAGGGACCCACAGAGACTCACAGGGACCCACGGGGCTCACAGGGACCCACAGAGACTCACAGGGACTCACGGAACCCACAGGGACCCACGGGGGCTCACAGGGACCCACGGGGCTCACAGGGACCCACAGAGACTCACAGGGACCCACGGGGGCTCACAGGGACCCACGGGGGCTCACAGGGACCCACAGAGACTCACAGGGACCCACAGGGGCTCACAGGGACCCACGGGGGCTCCAGGGACCCACGGGGGCACACAGGGACCCACAGAGACTCACAGGGACCCACGGGGGCTCACAGGGACCCACAGAGACTCACAGGGACCCACGGGGCTCACAGGGACCCACAGAGACTCACAGGGACTCACAGGAGCCACAGGGACCCACGGGGCTCACAGGGACCCACGGGGGCTTACAGGGACACACAGAGACTCACAGGGACCCACGGGGGCTTACAGGGACCCACGGGGCTCACAGGGACCCACAGGGCTCACAGGGACCCAGGGGGCTCACAGGGACCCACAGAGACTCACAGGGACCCACGGGGCTCACAGGGACCCACGGGGCTCACAGGGACCCACGGGGGCTCACAGGGACCCACAGAGACTCACAGGGACCCAGGGGCTCACAGGAACCCAGGGGCTCACAGGGACCCACGGGGCTCACAGGGACCCACAGAGACTCACAGGGACCCACGGGGCTCACAGGACCCAGGGGGCTCACAGGGACCCACAGGGGCTCACAGGGACCCACGGGGCTCACAGGGACCCACAGAGACTCACAGGGACCCACGGAGGCTCACAGGGACCCACGGGGGCTTACAGGGACCCACAGAGACTCACAGGGACCCACGGGGGCTCACAGGGACCCACGGGGGCTCACAGGGACCCACGGGGCTACAGGGACCCACAGAGACTCACAGGGACCCACGAGGGCTCACAGGGACCCACAGAGACTCACAGGACCCACGGGGCTCACAGGGACCCACGGGGCTTACAGGGACCCAGAGAGACTCACAGGGACCTACGGGGGCTTACAGGGACCCACGGGGCTCACAGGGACCCGGGGCTTACAGGGACCCACAGAGACTCACAGGGACCCACGGGGCTCACAGGGACCCACGGGGGCTCACAGGGACCCACGGGGCTCACAGGGACCCACAGAGAGCTCACAGGGACCCACGGGGGCTCACAGGGACCCACAGGGGCTCACAGGGACCCACGGGGGCTCACAGGGACCCACAGAGACTCACAGGGACCCACGGGGGCTCACAGGGACCCACAGGGACTCACAGGGACCCACGGGGGCTCACAGGGACCCACAGAGACTCACAGGGACCCAGGGGGCTCACAGGGACCCACGGGGCTCACAGGGACCCACAGGGCTCACAGGGACCCACGGGGCTCACAGGGACCCACAGGGGCTCACAGGGACCCACAGAGACTCACAGGGACCCACGGGGCTCCAGGGACCCACGAGGGGCTCACAGGGACCCACGGGGCTCACAGGGACCCACAGAGACTCACAGGGACCCACAGGGCTCACAGGGACCCACGGGGCTCACAGGGACCCACAGAGGCTCACAGGGACCCACGGGGGCTCACAGGGACCCACAGAGACTCACAGGGACCCAAGGGGCTCACAGGGACCCACGGGGCTCACAGGGACCCACGGGGGCTCACAGGGACCCACAGGGGCTCACAGGGACCCACAGAGACTCACAGGGACCCACGGGGGCTTACAGGGACCCACGAGGGCTCACAGGGACCCACGGGGGCTCACAGGGACCCACAGAGACTCACAGGGACCCACAGGGGCTCACAGGGACCCACGGGGGCTCACAGGGACCCACGGGGCACAGGGACCCACAGAGACTCACAGGGACCACGGGGGACCACAGGGACCCACAGAGACTCACAGGGACCCACTTGGGCTCACAGGGACCCACAGAGACTCACAGGGACCCACGGGGCTCACAGGGACCCACGGGGGCTCACAGGGACCCACAGGGGCTCACAGGGACCCACGGGGCTCACAGGGACCCACAGAGACTCACAGGGACCCACAGGGGCTCACAGGGACCCACGGGGCTCACAGGGACCCACGGGGCTCACAGGGACCCACGGGGGCTCACAGGGACCCACAGAGACTCACAGGGACCCACGGGGCTCACAGGGACCCACAGAGACTCACAGGGACCCACGGGGGCTCACAGGGACCCACAGAGACTCACAGGGACTCACGGGGCCCACAGGGACCCACGGGGCTCACAGGGACCAACGGGGGCTTACAGGGACCCACAGAGACTCACAGGGACCCACGGGGGCTCACAGGGACCCACGGGGCTCACAGGGACCCACGGGGCTCACAGGGACCCACGGGGCTCACAGGGACCCACAGAGACTCACAGGGACCCACGGGGGCTCACAGGGACCCACGGGGGCTCACAGGGACCCACGGGGCTCACAGGGACCCACGGGGGCTTACAGGGACCCACAGAGACTCACAGGGACCCACGAGGGCTCACAGGGACCCACAGAGACTCACAGGGACCCACGGGGGCTCACAGGGACCCACGGGGGCTTACAGGGACCCACAGAGACTCACAGGGACCCACGGGGCTCACAGGGACCCACGGGGGCTCACAGGGACCCACGGGGCTCACAGGGACCCACAGAGACTCACAGGGACCCACGGGGGCTCACAGGGACCCACAGAGACTCACAGGGACCCACGGGGCTCACAGGGACCCACAGAGACTCACAGGGACCCACGGGGCTCACAGGGACCCACGGGGCTCACAGGGACCCACGGGGGCTCACAGGGACCCACAGACTCACAGGGACCCACGGGGCTCACAGGGACCCACAGAGACTCACAGGGACCCACGGGGGCTCACAGGGACCCAAAGAGACTCACAGGGACCCAAGGGGCTCACAGGGACCCACGGGGCTCACAGGGACCCACAGGGGCTCACAGGGACCCACGGGGGCTCACAGGGACCCACAGAGACTCACAGGGACCCACGGGGGCTCACAGGGACCCACGAGGGCTCACAGGGACCCACGGGGGCTCACAGGGACCCACAGAGACTCACAGGGACCCACAGGGGCTCACAGGGACCCAGGGGCTCACAGGGACCCACGGGGGCTACAGGGACCCACAGAGACTCACAGGGACCCACGGGGCTCACAGGGACCCACAGAGACTCACAGGGACCCACGGGGGCTCACAGGGACCCACAGAGACTCACAGGGACCACAGAGACTCACAGGGACCCACTGGGCTCACAGGGACCACAGAGACTCACAGGGACCACGGGGCCACAGGGACCCACGGGGCTCACAGGGACCCACGGGGGCTCACAGGGACTCACGGGGGGCTCACAGGGACCCACAGAGACTCACAGGGACCCACAGGGGCTCACAGGGACCCACGGGGGCTCACAGGGACCCACGGGGCTCACAGGGACCCACAGAGACTCACAGGGACCCACGGGGGCTCACAGGGACCCACAGAGACTCACAGGGACCCACGGGGGCTCACAGGGACCCACAGAGACTCACAGGGACTCACAGGAACCCACAGGGACCCACGGGGCTCACAGGGACCCACGGGGCTTACAGGGACCCACAGAGACTCACAGGGACCCACGGGGCTCACAGGGACCCACGGGGGCTCACAGGGACCCACAGATACTCACAGGGACCCACAGGGGCTCACAGGGACCCACGGGGGCTCACAGGGACCCACGGGGGCTCACAGGGACCCAGGGGGCTCACAGGGACCCACAGAGACTCACAGGGACCCACGGGGGCTCACAGGGACCCACAGAGACTCACAGGGACCCACGGGGGCTCACAGGGACCCACAGAGACTCACAGGGACTCACGGGGCCCACAGGGACCCACGGGGGCTCACAGGGACCCACGGGGGCTTACAGGGACCCACAGAGACTCACAGGGACCCACGGGGGCTCACAGGGACCCACGGGGGCTCACAGGGACCCACGGGGGCTCACAGGGACCCACAGGGGCTCACAGGGACCCACAGAGACTCACAGGGACCCACGGGGGCTCACAGGGACCCACGGGGCTCACAGGGACCCACAGAGACTCACAGGGACCCACGGGGGCTCAAAGGAACCCAGGGGGCTCACAGGGACCCACGGGGCTCACAGGGACCCACGGGGGCTCACAGGGACCCACAGAGACTCACAGGGACCCACGGGGCTCACAGGAACCCAGGGGGCTCACAGGGACCCACGGGGCTCACAGGGACCCACGGGGGCTTACAGGGACCCACAGAGACTCACAGGGACCCACGGAGGCTCACAGGGACCCACGGGGGCTCACAGGGACCCACAGAGACTCACAGGGACCCACTGGGGCTCACAGGGACCCACGGGGGCTCACAGGGACCCACGGGGGCTTACAGGGACCCACAGAGACTCACAGGGACCCACGAGGGCTCACAGGGACCCACAGAGACTCACAGGGACCCACGGGGCTCACAGGGACCCACGGGGCAGGGACCCACAGAGACTCACAGGGACCCACGGGGGCTTACAGGGACCCACGGGGGCTCACAGGGACCCACGGGGGCACAGGGACCCACAGGGACTCACAGGGACCTACGGGGGCTCACAGGGACCCACAGGGACTCACAGGGACCCACGGGGGCTCAAGGGACCCACAGAGACTCACAGGGACCCACGGGGCTCACAGGGACCCACAGGGACTCACAGGGACCCACGGGGGCTCACAGGGACCCACGGGGCTCACAGGGACCCACAGACACTCACAGGGACCCACGGGGGCTCACAGGGACCCACAAGGGCTCACAGGGACCCACGGGGGCTCACAGGGACCCACAGAGACTCACAGGGACCCACAGGGGCTCACAGGCACCCAGGGGGCTCACAGGGACCCACGGGGGCTTACAGGGACCCACAGAGACTCACAGGGACCCACGGGGGCTCACAGGGACCCACAGAGACTCACAGGGACTCACGGGAGCCCACAGGGACCCACAGGGGCTCACAGGGACCCACGGGGGCTTACAGGGACCCACAGAGACTCACAGGGAACCACGGGGCTCACAGGGACCCACGGGGGCTTACAGGGACCCACAGAGACTCACAGGAACCCACGGGGGCTCACAGGGACCCACAGAGACTCACAGGGACCCACGGGGCTCACAGGGACCCACGGGGGCTCACAGGGACCCACAGAGACTCACAGGGACCCACGGGGCTCACAGGAACCCACAAGACTCACAGGGACCCACGGGGCTCACAGGGACCCACGGGGCTCACAGGGACCCACGGAGACTCACAGGGACCCACGGGGGCTCACAGGGACCCACAGAGACTCACAGGGACCCATGGGGCTCACGGGGACCCACGGGGGCTCACAGGGACCCACGGGGGCTCACAGGGACCCACAGAGACTCACAGGGACCCACTGGGGCTCACAGGGACCCACAGAGACTCACAGGGACTCACGGGAGCCCAAAGGGACCCACGGGGGCTCACAGGGACCCACGGGGGCTTACAGGGACCCACAGAGACTCACAGGGACCCACGGGGCTTACAGGGACCCACGGGGGCTCACAGGGACCCACGGGGCACACAGGGACCCACTGGGGCTCACAGGGACCCACAGAGACTCACAGGGACCCACGGGGCTCACAGGGACCCACGGGGGCTCACAGGGACCCACGGGGCTCACAGGGACCCACAGAGACTCACAGGGACCACGGGGGCTCACAGGGACCCACAGAGACTCACAGGGACCCACGGGGCTCACAGGAACCCAGGGGGCTCACAGGGACCCACGGGGCTCACAGGGACCCACGGGGCACAGGGACCCACAGAGACTCACAGGGACCCACGGAGGCTCACAGGGACCCACGGGGGCTTACAGGGACCCACAGAGACTCACAGGGACCCACGGGGCTCACAGGGACCCACGGGGGCTCACAGGGACCCACGGGGCTTACAGGGACCCACAGAGACTCACAGGGACCCACGAGGGCTCACAGGGACCCACAGAGAATCACAGGGACCCACGGGGCTCACAGGGACCCACAGGGGCTCACAGGGACCCACAGAGACTCACAGGGACCCACGGGGGCTTACAGGGACCCACGGGGGCTCACAGGGACCCACGGGGGCTTACAGGGACCCACAGAGATTCACAGGGACCTACGGGGGCTCACAGGGACCCACGGGGGCTCACAGGGACCCAGGGGCTCACAGGGACCCACAGAGACTCACAGGGACCCACGGGGGCTCACAGGGACCCACGGGGCTCACAGGGACCCACGGGGCTCAGGGACCCACGGGGGCTCACAGGGACCCACAGAGACTCACAGGGACCCGGGGCTCACAGGGACCCACAGAGACTCACAGGGACCCACGGGGCTCACAGGGACCCACGGGGGCTCACAGGGACCCACAGAGCTCACAGGGACCCACAGAGGCTCACAGGGACCCACGGGGCTCACAGGGACCCACAGAGACTCACAGGGACCCACGGGGGCTCACAGGGACCCACGGGGGCTCACAGGGACCCACAGGGGCTTACAGGGACCCACAGAGACTCACAGGGACCCACGGGGGCTCACAGGGACCCACAGAGACTCACAGGGACCCACAGGGGCTCACAGGGACCCAGGGGCTCACAGGGACCCACAGAGACTCACAGGGACCCACGGGGGCTCACAGGGACCCACGGGGGCTCACAGGGACCCACGGGGGCTCACAGGGACCCACAGAGACTCACAGGGACCCACGGGGGCTCACAGGGACCCACGGGGGCTCACAGGGACCCACAGAGACTCACAGGGACCCACGGGGGCTCACAGGGACCCACGGGGGCTCACAGGGACCCACGGGGGCTCACAGGGACCCACAGAGACTCACAGGGACCCACGGGGCTCACAGGGACCCACGGGGCTCACAGGGACCCACAGAGACTCACAGGGACCCACGGGGGCTCACAGGGACCCAGGGGGCTCACAGGGACCCACAGAGACTCACAGGGACCCACGGGGCTCACAGGGACCACGGGGCTCACAGGGACCCACGGGGCTCACAGGGACCCACAGAGACTCACAGGGACCCACGGGGCTCACAGGGACCCACAGAGACTCACAGGGACCCACGGGGGCTCACAGGGACCCACGGGGGCACAGGGACCCACAGAGACTCACAGGGACCCACGGGGGCTCACAGGGACCCACGGGGCTCACAGGGACCCAGGGGCTCACAGGGACCCACAGAGACTCACAGGGACCCACGGGGGCTCACAGGGACCCACGGGGCTCACAGGGACCCACGGGGGCTCACAGGGACCCACAGAGACTCACAGGGACCCACGGGGGCTCACAGGGACCCACAGGGGCTCACAGGGACCCAGGGGCTCACAGGGACCCGGGGGCTCACAGGGACCCACAGAGACTCACAGGGACCCACGGGGCTCACAGGGACCCACAGAGACTCACAGGGACCCACGGGGGCTCACAGGGACCCAGGGGGCTCACAGGGACCCACGGGGCTCACAGGGACCCACGGGGGCTCACAGGGACCCACAGAGACTCACAGGGACCCACGGAGGCTCACAGGGACCCACGGGGGCTCACAGGGACCCACAGAGACTCACAGGGACCCAGGGGGCTCACAGGGACCCACGGGGGCTCACAGGGACCCACGGGGGCTCACAGGGACCCACAGAGACTCACAGGGACCCACGGGGGCTCACAGGGACCCACAGAGACTCACAGGGACCCACAGGGGCTCACAGGGACCCACGGGGCTCACAGGGACCCACAGAGACTCACAGGGACCCAGGGGGCTACAGGGACCCAGGGGCTCACAGGGACCCACGGGGGCTACAGGGACCCACAGAGACTCACAGGGACCCCAGGGGCTCACAGGGACCCACGGGGGCTCACAGGGACCCAGGGGCTCACAGGGACCCACGGGGGCTCACAGGGACCCACAGGGGGCTCACAGGGACCCACAGAGACTCACAGGGACCCACGGGGCTCACAGGGACCCACGGGGGCTCACAGGGACCCACGGGGGCTCACAGGGACCCACAGAGACTCACAGGGACCCACGGGGGCTCACAGGGACCCGGGGGCTCACAGGGACCCACGGGGGCTCACAGGGACCCACAGGGGGCTCACAGGGACCCACGGGGGCTCACAGGGACCCAAGGGGCTCACAGGGACCCACGGGGGCTCACAGGGACCCACAGAGACTCACAGGGACCCACGGGGGCTCACAGGGACCCACGGGGCTCACAGGGACCCACGGGGCTCACAGGGACCCACAGAGACTCACAGGGACCCACGGGGCTCACAGGGACCCAGGGGGCTCACAGGGACCCACGGGGCTCACAGGGACCCACGGGGCTCACAGGGACCCACAGAGACTCACAGGGACCCACGGGGCTCACAGGACCCAGGGGGCTCACAGGGACCCACGGGGGCTCACAGGGACCCACGGGGCTCACAGGGACCCACAGAGACTCACAGGGACCCACGGGGGCTCACAGGGACCCACGGGGGCTCACAGGGACCCACAGAGACTCACAGGGACCCAGGGGGCTCACAGGGACCCAGGGGGCTCACAGGGACCCAGGGGGCTCACAGGGACCCACAGAGACTCACAGGGACCCACGAGGGCTCACAGGGACCCACAGAGACTCACAGGGACCCGGGGGCTCACAGGGACCAGGGGGCTCACAGGGACCCACAGAGACTCACAGGGACCCACGAGGGGCTCACAGGGACCCACGGGGGCTCACAGGGACCTACGGGGGCTCACAGGGACCCACAGGGGCTCACAGGGACCCACGGGGGCTCACAGGGACCCACAGAGACTCACAGGGACCCACGGGGCTCACAGGGACCCACAGAGACTCACAGGGACCCACGGGGGCTCACAGGGACCCAGAGACTCACAGGGACCCACGGGGCTCACAGGGACCCACGGGGGCTCACAGGGACCCACGGGGGCTCACAGGGACCCACAGAGACTCACAGGGACCCACAGGGGCTCACAGGGACCCACGGGGCTCACAGGGACCCACGGGGGCTCACAGGGACCCACAGAGACTCACAGGGACCCACAGGGGCTCACAGGGACCCACGGGGGCTCACAAGGACCCACGGGGCTTACAGGGACCCACAGAGACTCACAGGGACCCACGGGGGCTCACTGGGACCCACAGAGACTCACAGGGACCCACGGGCCCACAGGGACCCACAGGGGCTCACAGGGACCCACAGAGACTCACAGGGACCCACGGGGGCTCACAGGGACCCACAGGGGCTCACAGGGACCCACGGGGGCTCACAGGGACCCACAGAGACTCACAGGGACCCACGGGGCTCACAGGGACCCACAGAGACTCACAGGGACCCACGGGGCTCACAGGGACCCACGGGGGCTCACAGGGACCCACAGAGACTCACAGGGACCCACGGGGGCTCACAGGGACCCACGGGGGCTCACAGGGACCACAGAGACTCACAGGGACCCACGGGCTCACAGGGACCCACGGGGGCTCACAGGGACCCACAGGGACTCACAGGGACCCACGGGGCTCACAGGGACCCACAGAGACTCACAGGGACCCACAGGGGCTCACAGGGACCCACGGGGGCTCACAGGGACCCGGGGCTCACAGGGACCCAGGGGGCTCACAGGGACCCACAGAGACTCACAGGGACCCACGGGGGCTCACAGGGACCCACGGGGCTCACAGGGACCCACGGGGGCTCACAGGGACCCACAGAGACTCACAGGGACCCACAGGGGCTCACAGGGACCCACAGGGGCTCACAGGGACCCACGGGGGCTCACAGGGACCCACAGAGACTCACAGGGACCCACGGGGGCTCACAGGGACCCACAGGGACTCACAGGGACCCACTGGGCTCACAGGGACCCACAGGACTCACAGGGACTCACGGGCACAGGACCCACGGGGGCTCACAGGGACCCACGGGGGCTCACAGGGACCCACGGGGCTCACAGGGACCCACAGAGACTCACAGGGACCCACGGGGCTCACAGGGACCCACGGGGGCTCACAGGGACCCACGGGGGCTCACAGGGACCCACAGAGACTCACAGGGACCCACGGGGGCTCACAGGGACCCACAGAGACTCACAGGGACCCACGGGGGCTCACAGGGACCCACGGGGGCTCACAGGGACCCACAGAGACTCACAGGGACCCACGGGGCTCACAGGGACCCACGGGGGCTCACAGGGACCCACGGGGCTTACAGGGACCCACAGAGACTCACAGGGACCCACGGGGGCTCACAGGGACCCACAGGGACTCACAGGGACCCACGGGGCTCACAGGGACCCACGGGGCTCACAGGGACCCACAGGGACTCACAGGGACCCACGGGGGCTCACAGGGACCCACGGGGGCTCAGGGACCCACAGAGACTCACAGGGACCCAGGGGCTCACAGGGACCCACAGAGACTCACAGGGACCCACGGGGCTCACAGGGACCCACGGGGGCTCACAGGGACCCACGGGGGCTCACAGGGACCCACAGAGACTCACAGGGACCCACGGGGGCTCACAGGGACCCACAGAGACTCACAGGGACCCACGGGGCTCACAGGGACCCGGGGGCTACAGGGACCCACAGAGACTCACAGGGACCCACGGGGGCTCACAGGGACCCACGGGGGCTCACAGGGACCCACGGGGGCTTACAGGGACCCACAGAGACTCACAGGGACCCACGGGGGCTCACAGGGACCCACGGGGCTCACAGGGACCCACGGGGCTCACAGGGACCCAGGGACTCACAGGGACCCACGGGGCTCACAGGGACCCACAGAGACTCACAGGGACCCACGGGGGCTCACAGGGACCCAAGGGGCTCACAGGGACCCACGGGGGCTCACAGGGACCCACAGAGACTCACAGGGACCCACAGGGGCTCACAGGGACCCACAGGGGCTCACAGGGACCCACGGGGCTCACAGGGACCCACAGAGACTCACAGGGACCCACAGGGGCTCACAGGGACCCAGGGGCTCACAGGGACCCGGGGCTCACAGGGACCCACAGAGACTCACAGGGACCCACGGGGGCTCACAGGGACCACAGAGACTCACAGGGACCCACGGGGCCCACAGGGACCCACAGGGGCTCACAGGGACCCACGGGGCTTACAGGGACCCACAGAGACTCACAGGAACCCACGGGGGCTCACAGGGACCCACAGAGACTCACAGGGACCCACGGGGCTCAGGGACCCACGGGGCTCACAGGGACCCACAGAGACTCACAGGGACCCACGGGGCTCACAGGAACCCACAAGACTCACAGGGACCCACGGGGCTCACAGGGACCCACAAGGGCTCACAGGGACCCACGGAGACTCACAGGGACCCACGGGGCTCACAGGGACCCACAGAGACTCACAGGGACCCAGGGGGCTCACAGGGACCCACGGGGGCTCACAGGGACCCACGGGGCTCACAGGGACCCACAGAGACTCACAGGGACCCACGGGGCTCACAGGGACCCACAGAGACTCACAGGGACTCACGGGACCCAAGGGACCCACGGGGGCTCACAGGGACCCACGGGGCTTACAGGGACCCACAGAGACTCACAGGGACCCACGGGGCTCAGGGACCCACGGGGGCACAGGGACCCACGGGGCTCACAGGGACCCACGGGGCACACAGGGACCCACTGGGGCTCACAGGGACCCACAGGACTCACAGGGACCCACGGGGCTCACAGGGACCCACGGGGCTCACAGGGACCCACGGGGCTCACAGGGACCCACAGAGACTCACAGGGACCCGGGGCTCACAGGGACCCACAGAGACTCACAGGGACCCACGGGGCTCACAGGAACCCAGGGGGCTCACAGGGACCCACGGGGCTCACAGGGACCCACGGGGGCTCACAGGGACCCACAGAGACTCACAGGGACCCACGGAGGCTCACAGGGACCCACGGGGCTTACAGGGACCCACAGAGACTCACAGGGACCCACGGGGCTCACAGGGACCCACGGGGCTCACAGGGACCCACGGGGCTCACAGGGACCCACAGAGACTCACAGGGACCCACGAGGGCTCACAGGGACCCACAGAGACTCACAGGGACCCACGGGGCTCACAGGGACCCACAGAGACTCACAGGGACCCACGGGGCTCACAGGGACCCACGGGGGCTCACAGGGACCCACGGGGGCTCACAGGGACCCACAGAGATTCACAGGGACCTACGGGGCTCACAGGGACCCACGGGGCTCACAGGGACCCACGGGGCTCACAGGGACCCACAGAGACTCACAGGGACCCACGGGGCTCACAGGGACCCACGGGGCTCACAGGGACCCACGGGGGCTCACAGGGACCCACAGAGACTCACAGGGACCCAGGGGCTCACAGGGACCCACAGAGACTCACAGGGACCCACGGGGGCTCACAGGAACCCAGGGGGCTCACAGGGACCCACGGGGCTCACAGGGACCCACGGGGCTTACAGGGACCCACAGAGACTCACAGGGACCCACGAGGGCTCACAGGGACCCACAGAGAATCACAGGGACCCACGGGGGCTCACAGGGACCCACGGGGCTTACAGGGACCACAGAGATTCACAGGGACCTACGGGGCTCACAGGGACCCACGGGGCTCACAGGGACCCACGGGGCTCACAGGGACCCACGGGGCTCACAGGGACATACGGGGGCTCACAGGGACCCACGGGGGCTCACAGGGACCCACGGGGCTCACAGGGACCCACAGAGACTCACAGGGACCCACGGGGGCTCACAGGGACCCACAGAGACTCACAGGGACCCACGGGGCTCACAGGGACCCACAGAGACTCACAGGGACCCACGGGGCTCACAGGGACCCACGGGGCTCACAGGGACCCACGGGGGCTCACAGGGACCCACGGGGGCTCACAGGGACCCACAGGCTCACAGGGACCCACGGGGCTCACAGGGACCCAAGGGGCTCACAGGGACCCACGGGGCTCACAGGGACCCACAGAGACTCACAGGGACCCACAGGGGCTCACAGGGACCCACGGGGCTCACAGGGACCCACAGGGGCTCACAGGGACCCACAGAGACTCACAGGGACCCACGGGGGCTCACAGGGACCCACAGAGACTCACAGGGACCCACGGGGCTCACAGGGACCCACGGGGGCTCACAGGGACCCACAGAGACTCACAGGGACCCACGGGGGCTCACAGGGACCCACGGGGCTCACAGGGACCCACGGGGCTCACAGGGACCCACAGAGACTCACAGGGACCCACGGGGCTCACAGGGACCCACAGAGACTCACAGGGACCCACGGGGCTCACAGGGACCCACGGGGGCTTACAGGGACCCACAGAGACTCACAGGGACCCACGGGGCTCACAGGGACCCACGGGGGCTTACAGGGACCCACAGAGACTCACAGGGACCCACGGGGGCTCACAGGGACCCACAGGGACTCAAGGGACCCACGGGGCTCACAGGGACCCACAGAGACTCACAGGGACCCACGGGGGCTCAAGGGACCCACAGAGACTCACAGGGACCCACGGGGGCTCACAGGGACCCACGGGGCTCACAGGGACCCACGGGGCTCACAGGGACCCACGGGGGCTCACAGGGACCCACAGAGACTCACAGGGACCCACGGGGCTCACAGGGACCCACAAGGGCTCACAGGGACCCACGGGGCTCACAGGGACCCACAGAGACTCACAGGGACCCACAGGGGCTCACAGGCACCCAGGGGGCTCACAGGACCCACGGGGGCTTACAGGGACCCACAGAGACTCACAGGGACCCACGGGGCTCACAGGGACCCACAGAGACTCACAGGGACTCACGGGAACCCACAGGGACCCACAGGGGCTCACAGGGACCCACGGGGCTTACAGGGACCCACAGAGACTCACAGGGAACCACGGGGGCTCACAGGGACCCACGGGGGCTACAGGGACCCACAGAGACTCACAGGAACCCACGGGGGCCTACAGGGACCCACAGAGACTCACAGGGACCCAAGGGGCTCACAGGGACCCACGGGGGCTCACAGGGACCCACAGAGACTCACAGGGACCCACGGGGGCTCACAGGGACCCACAAGACTCACAGGGACCCACGGGGGCTCACAGGGACCCACGGGGCTCACAGGGACCCACAGAGACTCACAGGGACCCACGGGGGCTCACAGGGACCCACAGAGACTCACAGGGACCCACGGGGCTCACAGGGACCCACGGGGCTCACAGGGACCCACGGGGGCTCACAGGGACCCACAGAGACTCACAGGGACCCACTGGGGCTCACAGGGACCCACAGAGACTCACAGGGACCCACGGGGCTCACAGGGACCCACGGGGCTCACAGGGACCCACGGGGCTCACAGGGACCCACAGAGACTCACAGGGACCCACAGGGGCTCACAGGGACCCACGGGGCTCACAGGGACCCACGGGGGCTCACAGGGACCCACTGGGGCTCACAGGGACCCACAGAGACTCACAGGGACCCACGGGGGCTCACAGGGACCCAGGGGCTCACAGGACCCACGGGGCTCACAGGGACCCACAGAGACTCACAGGGACCCACGGGGGCTCACAGGGACCTACAGAGACTCACAGGGACCCACGGGGCTCACAGGGACCCAGGGGGCTCACAGGGACCCACGGGGCTCACAGGGACCCACGGGGCTCACAGGGACCCACAGAGACTCACAGGGACCCACGGAGGCTCACAGGGACCCACGGGGCTCACAGGGACCCACAGAGACTCACAGGGACCCACAGGGGCTCACAGGGACCCAGGGGCTCACAGGGACCCACGGGGGCTCACAGGGACCCACAGGCTCACAGGGACCCACGGGGCTCACAGGGACCCACAGGGGCTCACAGGGACCCACAGACTCACAGGGACCCACGGGGCTCACAGGGACCCACGAGGGCTCACAGGGACCCACGGGGGCTCACAGGGACCCACAGAGACTCACAGGGACCCACAGGGGCTCACAGGGACCCACAGGGCTCACAGGGACCCACAGGGGCTCCAGGGACCCACAGAGACTCACAGGGACCCACGGGGGCTCACAGGGACCCACAGAGACTCACAGGGACCCAGGGGGCTCACAGGGACCCACGGGGGCTCACAGGGACCCACGGGGCTCACAGGGACCCACAGAGACTCACAGGGACCCACTGGGGCTCACAGGGACCCACGGGGCTCACAGGGACCCACGGGGGCTCACAGGGACCCACAGAGACTCACAGGGACCCACGAGGGCTCACAGGGACCCACAGAGACTCACAGGGACCCACCGGGGCTCACAGGGACCCACGGGGCTACAGGGACCCACAGAGACTCACAGGGACCCACAGGGGCTCACAGGGACCCACGGGGGCTACAGGGACCCACAGAGACTCACAGGGACCCACGGGGCTCACAGGGACCCACGGGGACTCACAGGGACCCACAGGGGCTCACAGGGACCCACAGAGACTCACAGGGACCCACGGGGCTCAAGGGACCCACAGAGACTCACAGGGACCCACGGGGGCTCACAGGGACCCACGGGGCTCACTGGGACCCACGGGGGCTCACAGGGACCCACGGGGCTCACAGGGACCCACAGAGACTCACAGGGACCCACGGGGGCTCACAGGGACCCACAAGGGCTCACAGGGACCCACGGGGGCTCACAGGGACCCACAGAGACTCACAGGGACCCACAGGGGCTCACAGGCACCCAGGGGCTCACAGGGACCCACGGGGGCTACAGGGACCCACAGAGACTCACAGGGACCCACGGGGGCTCACAGGGACCCACAGAGACTCACAGGGACTCACGGGAGCCCACAGGGACCCACAGGGGCTCACAGGGACCCACGGGGGCTTCAGGGACCCACAGAGACTCACAGGGACCCACGGGGGCTCACAGGGACCCACGGGGGCTTACAGGGACCCACAGAGACTCACAGGGACCCACGGGGGCCACAGGGACCCACAGAGACTCACAGGGACCCAGGGGGCTCACAGGGACCCACGGGGCTCACAGGGACCCACAGAGACTCACAGGGACCCACGGGGCTCACAGGAACCCACAAGACTCACAGGGACCCACGGGGGCTCACAGGGACCCACGGGGGCTCACAGGGACCCACGGAGACTCACAGGGACCCACGGGGCCTCACAGGGACCCACAGAGACTCACAGGGACCCATGGGGCTCACGGGACCCAGGGGGCTCACAGGGACCCACGGGGCTCACAGGGACCCACAGAGACTCACAGGGACCCACTGGGGCTCACAGGGACCCACAGAGACTCACAGGGACTCACGGGACCCAAAGGGACCCACGGGGGCTCACAGGGACCCACGGGGGCTCACAGGGACCCACAGAGACTCAGGGACCCACGGGGTTTACAGGGACCCACGGGGCTCACAGGGACCCACGGGGGCTCACAGGGACCCACTGGGGCTCACAGGGACCCACAGAGACTCACAGGGACCCACGGGGCTCACAGGGACCCACGGGGGCTCACAGGGACCCACGGGGCTCACAGGGACCCACAGAGACTCACAGGGACCCACGGGGCTCACAGGGACCTACAGAGACTCACAGGGACCCACGGGGGCCCCACAGGAACCCAGGGGGCTCACAGGGACCCACGGGGCTCACAGGGACCCACGGGGGCACAGGGACCCACAGAGACTCACAGGGACCCACGGAGGCTCACAGGGACCCACGGGGGCTTACAGGGACCCACAGAGACTCACAGGGACCCACGAGGGCTCACAGGGACCCACGGGGCTCACAGGGACCCACGGGGCTTACAGGGACCCACAGAGACTCACAGGGACCCACGGGGGCTCACAGGGACCCACAGAGACTCACAGGGACCCACGGGGGCTCACAGGGACCCAGGGGGCTCACAGGACCCA
>JAJIBD010004048.1:0-24082 GCA_021461705.1 Cryptotis parvus
TTTTTTTTTAAGTATTTTATTATACCACCATGAGATATACAAATAAAAAGATATACAATTAAAAAGTTCATATTTGGGTTTTGGTCATACAGTGTTCTAGCACCCATCCCTACACCAGTGCCCATCTCCCACCACCAACGTCCCTGGTTCCTCCCCCCTTCCCCAGCCCCCTTCATGGCAGGTTCTTTATTTCTTTCCCTTTCTCTCTCTTTCTCTTTTCCTTCCCTTCCAGACTATGGATTACAGAACATACATTAAGAGGTTGGCATGTGTATCCTTTTGCCTCTATTTAATGCTCAGTTCTAGGTTGGCATTAGTACCCTCGACAATTAGCACACTGTTCCATTTTTTGTCTTACCTAGCCTCTGACTCCCACACATTTGTGATAATTTCCACCTTTGACAAGACCTCCTGATATATGTTTCACTTGACCTTGGATATTGGTATCATAATATGTATATATATATTTATACCATGCAAATAAATGCAGTCATCCTGTATCTGTCTCTCTCCTTCTGGCTAATTTCGCTCAACATAATCTTCTCCATGTCCATCCATTTATAGGCAAATTTTATGACTTCATTTTTCCTAACAACTGCATAGTATTCCATTGTGTAGATGTACCAAAGCTTCTTTATCCAGTCATCGATTTTCGGGCACTCTGGTTGCTTCCAGATTCTGGCTATTGTGAATAATGCTGCTATGAACATAAAAGTAGGGATGGTGTTTCCACTGCGTATTTTTGGTTTCCCAGAGTAGATTTCCAGGAGTGGTATGGCTGGGTCAAATGGGAGTTCAATTTCTAGTCTTTGGAGGAAAGTCCATATTGTTTTCCAGAAAGGCTGTACCAGCCGGGCATTCCCACCAACAATGGATGAGTGTCCCCTTTCCCCACATCCACGCCAGCACTTGTTGTTCTTGCTCTTTTGAATATGTGCCAGTCTCTGTGGTGTAAAGTGGTATCTCATTGTTGTTTTTGATTTGCATCTCTCTGATGATTAGTGATGATGAGCATTTTTTTCATATGTTTTTTGGCCATTCGAATTTCTTCCTTGCTGAAGTTTCTGTTCATTTCTTCTCCCCATTTTTTGATGGAGTTGTTTGTTTTCTTCTTCTAAAGTTCTACCAGTGCCTGATATATCCTGGATATTAACCCCTTATCAGATGGGTATTGAGTGAATATTCCTTCCCATTCTGTGGACTGCTTTTGTATCTTAGTCACTGTTTCTTTTGAGGTGCAGAAGCTTTTAGTTTCATGTAGTCCCATATGTTTATCTTTTCTTCTAGTTGCTTTGTTAGTGATGTTTCACCTTTGAAGATGCCTTTAGCTTCAATGTCGTGGAGGGTTTTTCCTATATTTTCTTCAATATACTTAATGGATTCAAGTCTGATATTGAGATCTTTAATCCATTTTGATCTGATTTTTGTGCATGGTGTTAGACTCGTGAAGCATGCTTAGTCATTTCTCTGTCTCTGACTTCAAATTCCAGTCTAGATCTTTCCCCTAATGCCCTTATGATTATTTATAGTCTTTTTCCTACAGATCAAAAAGTGTCAGCATGGAGCTTCAGGGGCTTGCCAGTCTACAGATTTGCAGACTATTATTTCGTATTTTTACTTTATTTACAAATCAGATTACTATTTTATACACAATGGGGTAATGATTTTGTATTTCTATTGCCTATTCATTTGATACAAGTGAGTAACAGTGATTCTGGTTCTATCTTTTCAAGCAAAGATGTGCTCAATAAGCCTATTATTAGAATAATGTTACTCAACAATGTGCTAAATATTATAGCCACCTTTAACTCTCAGGTATCAATCAAGATGTAGAAATGTTTTCAGTAGCTTCCAATTGTTTTATGCTAAATAGTTGCACAAAAAATCAGTTTTTAAATCTACATTTTAGGATAGTTTAAGCTCACATTAATAGATAACAGAATGCAGAGTGATTTCCTCCTACATGTGCGTGACTCTATTATATCCTCTGCCTGTAAGTTGTATGTTGTTTACAATAGTTGATTATCCTACATTGACACATCAAAACCCCCCCAAAGTCAACATTTTACATGAGAGTTAACTTTAGACACATTTGTGACATATATATACATAACTTACAGCATAAATCAAAGTCATTTCAGTTCCTTCAAAATCATGTGTGCTATGCATTTCTTCTTCCTACTGTTCTAACCCTGCAACCACTGCTCTCACTGTCTTTTAGTTTTCCTGTCCCAGAGAGTAATATATTGGAATCATACAGGATATTGTCATGGTTATCTCTTTGGTTTCTTTTTATCCATTGGGCTTGTGGTTAGTTGCCACAATCATACAGATTTTCTTCTGTTATCTTCTAAGTTTTTTTAATTGAATCTTAGGTTGCTACTAATTTTGAGTTAGATTTTAATATTATGTAAGGCTTATATATATAAAATTATATATACCTCAACATTTTCTGTGTACATGTTACTTTATATGTAGCTTTTAGAGAAGTGTATTTAATCAATTAAAATTTATTACTGCTTAGTTTAAAATTTTATATATATTTATATTAAAAATCCTTTATCAAATATGTTTTTGTGCAAATATTTTCTCTCTGTAAATTGTCTGCATTTTCCACATAGCCTTTTATGGAATTTTTAATTTATTCTTAAATTTTTAACTAAGCCTACTTTATTGATTATTTATTACACATAATGTACCTTTGGTGATATAACTAAAAAGTGAAAACCACACATAAGGTCCCTCTAAACTTAGTTCAATTTTATCTTGTAAATATTTTTATAGTTATACATTTCACATAACTGATTTTCATATAGGTCCATGATTCATTTTATTTGACTTTTGTGAAGGTTGATATACTACATCTAGATTCTTTTGTTGCATATGGATGTCCATTTGTTACAGAACATTTCATTAAAAATAACTATATATGCTGAATTTTCCTTACTACACTTGTAATTTTGGGGGTGCAGCACATACAATGTCACTTACCTTTATTATATCACCCCTGTTTGGGGACTGTGGCATACATAGTGGTGCTCAGAGTTTACACCATGCTGTGTGCCCAGGAATCAAGCCTGTGGTGCTCAGAAGATCACATATGGAGGTGAGGATGAAACCATGAGGCATAGCCTTGCCCATTGTACTCTCTCCACCTACACTTTGCTCATTTTAAGGATTATTTGGCCATGCTTATAGGTTGGTGCTTGACTGATCATGAGGTATCCGGGAGGGAAGGTGGGTTTGTGTCTGGCCTGCAACCCCAAAAGAGCCTCGAAAAAGCCAGAGGAACACCCTCACCATGATGGCAGCCATTTTCAACGTCCAGCTTCCACAACTCGTCAGACCTCCACCCAAGAGAGAAGCCAATCTCAAGTTCAACTCATCAGACCCCCCACCCTAGAGAGAAGCCTATTTCACAATCACAGATTGAGCTGCTGCCAGCTCTCCCTATGCTGAGCTGATCATGTGGAGTCCAGGAGGGAGGGCAGGTTCAGACCCGGTCTGCCACCCCAATAGGAGCCTTAAAAAGAAGCCAGAGGAACCCCACACCATGATGATAGGCATTTTCAACGTCCAGATTCCACAACTGGTCAGAATCCCACCCTATACAGAAGTCTATTTCACAGACACAGATGGAGCTGCTTTACGTCTTTCCGTTGCACTCCACTGCTTCGAGGTTGTGAGGTACATCAGTAAATGCAAAAACTAATGCACCCACATGGCAGAGCCTGGCAAGCTACCTGTGTAGTATTTGATATCTCAAAAACAGTAACAATAATAGATAGACATCATTCCCCATGACCTGAACGAATGACTTGAGGCTCTTCATGTTCCTGGAGCTAGCAGAGACCCATGGGCTATAATAACACACAAACAGGGACAAATTGGGATTTTACTGGCACCCTCTCGAACTTATAGGTTCTGGTGCTGGGCTTTGCAGTAATTTCATTAAATATTATGTTAAAACACAGTTTGATTAAATTAACTTGGTTTTAAGCTTAAAGAAGGAAACCACCATTCCTCCACCTTTTTTTCTGTTTTAACACTGTGTTAATTATTCAAACACTATATGATCGTTACTATCAGAATTTCATTATCCAAAAAAAAGTTCAAATAATTTACAAAATTTTTTCTGCGCTTGCATTGAATCTGTAAATCAAATTGGAATCAACTAACATCTTCAAAATGTTGAACCTTTGAATGCATTCAAGACAAAGTTGATAAATTGAGGTTATCAACTTAATCTCTAAGTTGAGTTGATAAATTGATAACCTCAATTTATCAACTCAATTTAGAGATTAGTTGAAGTATTTCTAAAGGTATTAGAAGTTTAGGCTTATAAGAAAGTAATAAACCTGACCAAATAGATAGTAAAGTGGTTAAGGTGTTTTCTTCGCATGAAGCTGATCTGGGTTGATGTGTAACCCTTCATATAGTCCCCTGAACACTGCCACAGCTAATCCCTGATAAAAGATCAAGGACTAATCTCTGAGAACTATAACAAGTAGCTCAAAACCAAAAAATGAGAAAACAACAATAAAAAAAGATGAATATAGTATCAAATATTAAAAACTTAAGCTTGTTCCATTCACTCTCTGCTATCCTTATAATATTATTTTCCAGGATATTGCTTACCACAGTATCAGAATCATTGATATATTAATGAAAATTAGGGTTACTGACATTACTTACATTTGATTTTATCGTGAATCTCTACTTACAGCCAAACATATTTCAAGTTTTAATATTATAGTACTAAATTATTCTCATGTAAGAAACTTATAGAAAGATTCAACTTGATCCTGGTAAATGGCATTATAAATAGGAAAAGAACAATAATATATCCACTTACTGAGATATGAAACTATATTCCTGAAGTCTATATAGTATTATAGACAATAGTAAACAAAAAATGAAATATATGTGCTGTGGATCCTGAGCAATAGGATATCAGGTTTGACACTCACCCTGCAATCAGCTGACCTGGGTTAAACACCTGGACTTTATATATGGTGCTTTGATCCTTGACAATATGGTCACTGAGCACAGAACTAGAAGTAAGCTCTGAGCACTGATAGATGTGGTCCAAAAAACCCAAAAATAAACCACATATTTGTCTTAGAATAGTGGTGAATTTCAGTGTAGCAAATTTCTGATAGCAAATGCTTTTAACAAAAAAAAAGAAATTAACTTGAAAATAATCTTCCACCTTCAGTATCCTCAGTGCATCCATCAGAGAATGAACATATTAAGTTTTCTGAAAGTATATTTCTCTCGCAAATCTCTAGGGCATCCAAATATAATAACAATTAATAGTGTTATTCTAGTACCTTGATATTTTATAGGAGCAGAGTGCACAGTTCAATCACTAACATTGTAATTCTTAATAGAGCCATAATAAAAACATAGTTTTCTAAAGCTGCTGCTTATTCGGCTCTAAAAAGAGAGGGAAAGAAAATGCTTTCTGAAATTATAAAAGAAAAAATTGGGGTCTGGAATGGTTTAGAAAACATGCAACAAATATAATTGAGTTTTAGTCTATTAAAACCTCAAGGCAAGTTCAGAAGACAGACTGTTGCCATGGGAGCATAATGATTAGTAAGTCACCAAACTTGCATGCTTGTAACTCACTGTTTAAGGTGAAGAGACCCATATAGAAAAACTGATAAAGGTATGATTAGAATGGGTACAAAACCAACAAATGGAAATAGCAAATTTCTTTTCTAATTATCTTGAAATTAAAACTTTCAGGCATACATATTTCAATGAGCTTAAATACAGATAATAGGGGCCGGAGCGATAGCCCAGCGGGTAAGGCTTTTGCCTTGCACACAGCCAGCCTGTGCCGGCCTGGGTTCGATCCCGGCATCCCATATGGTCCCCTGAGCACCGCCAGGAGTAATTCCTGAGTGCAGAGCCAGGAGTAACCCCTGAGCATTGCCGGGTATGAGCCAAAAAGCAAAAAAAAAAAATAAATAAATAAATCAAAATAAAATACAGATAATAATACAAGATTAAATTAAACGATCAACTTAAGTCAAACTTCAGGGATAGTGCAGTGAGTAGGTTGTCTGTTGATTTGCATGTGACTAGCCTGTTTTTGACTCCATCACCCTGTCTATTCCCCTGGCCCCACAGGAGTAATCCCTGTGTGAGGAACCACAAGGAAACTTTGAGCACTCAGCATTGAGCATTGCCCAAAACCAAACAATGGATTAAGATAAAAATATATATTACTTGAAATATCACTCACTTGTCCTTTTTATGCTTAATGCCTGTGTTCTTTCCCTAGTTAAGAGCAAACACTGTCACAAATTTTAAGTTTGTCACAAAAAGTCTTGGGGTGGGGGTGGGGGCAGGAGTTGGATATACCCTGCAGTGCTCAGTCACAAGACATTTTATATCTGCTAATTTCCTCTTTAAAAATTATCTGTAGAATATTTATTTCATGTATAATTGTATGACAAAAACCTTATTCTGCTTAGGAACCTCATGGAAACTATTGTTAATCTCACTTCAACAATGAGAACAAGCCAAATGAAAATCAAATTTATGACAACCAAAAACTGAATTTGCAAGCAGCACAACGTCTAAATTCTAAAAGAGGGGTTGGAGTGATAGCACAGAGGGTAGTGTCTTGCACGCAGCCAACCCAAGTTCGATCCCAGGCATTCCATATGGTCACCTTAGTACTGCCAGGAGTAATTCCTGAGCGCAAAGCCAGAAGTAACCCCTGAGCATCGCCAGATATGACCCCAAAAGGAAAAAAAAAAGTCAAAATTTAAAAATAAAAGAACTAACTCCCTTCTAAGGAGAAGCAGGGCATAGTAATGACTTCAGCTTTGACTGACACTGAAGCATTTATCATAATGGCAGCAAAAAATATTAAACTGAAAGAGAGATATGCATACAGTAATAAATATTTTTATTTATCATTTGTTATTCATTTAATAAATATTTTGTTATTTTTAATAATAATAATATGTCTTCAGCAGTTGTCATTCTACTACTGAGGACACTCATTGAGATTTTTTGTTTCATCTACCAAAATTTTTATTAATGCTAATTCTGTGTGTAGCTTTCTTATTTCTGCTCTCATTTCCTTCTCTACTTTATTGGATGTTTGTTACACTGTGTCTTGAGCTCATTAAACATCTTCACTGTTTTTATTGGATTCTTTATCAGGGAGCTTATATATGTGGGTATACCTTGTTGAGGCTTTAGTGCTCTTTGCCTCATCCATCTCTGATTCAAAATAACAAAATACTCTTTCCCTTATCATTAGAGAGTAGTTAAAGAGATGTAAAACAATCAGTTATAAAAAACACTGAAAAGCTGTGACCTAATAGCTGTGACTTGATAGTTTGTCAAGAACCATAATATTAAGCATAACAGCCAATAATTAAGTGCATATACAAAGTCCTTTCAATACAATTAAAATTTAAAGCTATTTTTGTTACTTATCTATACTCTTAGTACTATAATGAGATGAAAATTATTTTAAAGTTGATCATTCTTAAGCAAGAAGAAAGGAGCTAAAGTATTCAAGAAGAAGAATACTGTTGGTTGTAAGACATCAAGAATTTTTCTAAAATAATTCTTGGCTATGAGGTCACTAACTCAGAACTCTAATAACTTTTGGTGCTCAAAGAGAGTAGTAGTATCTCATTTATATTATGGGTACATATTTATATAAATAGATCTTTTAATTATCAACTGAGATCTAGATGCCAAGAGTAAGGTGATGGAGAAAAGTAGCCACACATTTCATTACTTTAAATCTCACCATAAACATACAAGAATATCCTAAGGACTTCCCAGTCAGTTCAAGCACATCGAAGAGAAAGGCCCTTGCTCAGACACAGGTAGAACTATGCTCTGGGATGTGACTGCAGACTACCACAGCATCATAGGGAAGCAATGCATATCCCGCCATGAGAGATGGGTGAGGAAAAGAGCACTAAAGCCTCAACAAGGTATACCCACATATATAAGCTCCCTGATAAAGAATCCAATAAAAATAGTGAAGATGTTTAATGAGCTCAAGACACAGTGTAACAAGCATCCAGTAAAGTAGAGAAGGAAATGAGAGCAGAAATAAGAAAACTACACACAGAATTAGCATTAATAAAAATTTTGGTAGATGAAGCGAAAAATCTCAATGAGTGTCCTCAGTAGTAGAATGACAACTGCTGAAGACATAATCATTGAGCTTGAAGATGAGTGCAGAAAGCAATCAGGTAGCAACAGAAAATGACCTCATAGTACTTCAACAGTGGGCAAGAGAAAATTGGGATGAATTCAAGATAAACAAGAAAACTCATTGGAGTTACAGAGGGTCCAGGCAGGCAACCCTAATGAGTTAGGAACAGTGAAAAACATCACTGCTGAAAAGTTCCAAGAAATAAAGGATGCAGACATCTGTCAGAGAATGCTCGCTGCTGAGCTGGGATGCAACTGCATTTCCTGGCAATATATCAGGGAGCAGGAACAAATCCTCTTCTGCCCCAAGGGGACTGGCATCCAGCAGACAGATAAAGACTCACAAATACAGCAAAGTTTGAAAGGCTTTTACTCACACAGGTTCTGGCAGTTCAGCCCAAGAACAGGAAAACCCCAAACTTCCAATCCCTTGCTGGACCCAAACTATGTGTTCAGATCAGGATCCTCAGTCTAATGGCTGCTAGGCCCCATACCATGTGCACATGCTGGAGAGCAGACCCAGACGCAGGCATGTAGGGAGACAAGCAGACAGAGAGTGAGAGCAAGTGGAAAGAGCCACTTCTTGAACTTCTCCTACCCCCCCACCAGTCTGGCTCACAAGGACAGGTCTCATTAGGGGCCAAATTCTGCGATATTTAGGTGCGCATCCTCAAAGTGAGTTCACCTGACCCAAGCAATTCAAATGCTAATTCTCCCCAGTCAAGATCTGCCTCACAAGCCTTTCTGCAGGCACTTTGTGGAGAGGGAAGCCAGGACACCTGAGATGAGCTAAATCTGAGGGACCGAATACAAAAGGCATATATCTATATCATAAATAGTCTACAGCCAGATATATATTTTCCCAAACTTCCTCGAGATCCTTATCTTTACATCAAGGTTGTTCTGGGTACTAGCATTTAGAATTATTGAGAGCTACGCTCGCTTGACAGGAAGCAAACAACATTCATCTCCGATTCCTTCTCTCACTTGAGTGAGGCGTGATATTCAAGCATAGCTCTTTTGATTCCCTCTCTGGAAGACCCAAATAGCATTCTCATCCTGCTTTTCGTAGGGCCCAGGTCTCTGAGGCATATGTTAATGCAGGGAAAACGGTGGAGTCAAACAGATGTGCCCAGAGCCAGAGGTTCTTTGTCCTTTTAGCTATTTCTTCAATGCCTTTGAAGGCATTCCATGCCGCTCTCTTCCTCCTGTGCAGCTCAGGTTTTAGCTCGTTCATCATGTTGACTTCTCGACCTAGGTACACATAACTGGTGGCAGCAATCTTCCCCATCCACACTCCGCAGCTCTTAAGATCTCCACCCAAGAGATTAAGCCAGTCTCCAGCCTGGTTTGTCAGAAACCCAGCCTACACGGACCCACCCTGCAGAGACCCACCCTTCAGAGGCAGTATTTCAAGCCCAGGAATACTTTAGCCACAGACACAGATACACCCGGCAGAGCAGAAACCAGCTTTCCCTTTTGAACCCCCGCATTCCATGGACCAAGAGAGTGACTTCCGACCCAAGTCCACCATCCCGCCGAGCCTCGAAAGAGTCCAGATAAAACCCCACACCTTGCTGGCAGCGATCTTCACCATCCACAATCCGCAGCTCATAAGATCTCCACCAAAGAGATTAAGCCCATCTCCAGCACAGCTTGTCAGAAACCCAGCCTACAAGGAACCACCCTGCACAGACCTGTCCTTCAGAGGGAGAGTATTTCAAGCCCAGGAATGCTTGAGCCACAGACACAGATACACCCGACAAAGCAGAAACCAGCTTTCCCCGTTCTTGCGACTTACCTCCAAATTACCATGAATATTCTAACCACCCCTCTGTGAGAGCCCCACAAGGTAATGAGAGTATACTGCCCCCACGGTAGAGCCTGGCAAGCTGTCCAATGTGTGTTCAATATGCCAAAACCAGTAACAAACATAGAATTCAAGGTAAGAATATTTTGCCACATAGAGTCACAGATCCAAATTTTCTTCCTGCACCCTATCTACAATGTGGCCTGCAGGAGATAGCTCCACGCAAGATGCAGAAGCTCTGGGCAGCTGTGACCAGGATGTGTACTCCAACAGATATCCAAATTCAAGAAGTCTGAAGGATACGACCTAAAAAGAGACCCAAACAAAAAGACTCCAAGACGTATCTTCAACAGAACTATGAATGCCATAGAGACACAAAACTGCAAGCAGCAAGATTAAAGAATAAAATTTCATACAAAGGAACAGCCCTTAGATTTAACCAGGCTTATCAGACAAAACTTTCAAAGCCTGAAATAAATGCCTCCCCCATTACTCACGAATACTTTACCTGGCAATACTCTATTAACATTCAAAGGAACAATACCCAACTTCATGGATTTACAATAGTTCAGGAACTTCAAAGTCTCTAGACCAAATTAATTTACTTTTTTTTCCTCTTTTGGTCACCCTGGTGATGCTCAGATGTTACTCCTGCTCTGCACTCAAGAATTACTACTGGTGGTGCTCAGGGCATAATATGGGATGTCAGGGATCAAACCCAAGTTTGCTGCATGCAAGAAAAATGTCCTACCTGCTGTATTGTTGCTCCATCACCCCAAAAGCAACTTTAAAGAAAGGACTGAAGGGGCTACTGTAAGTCAAGACAAACCCCAACAGAACAAAGAAATTAATAAAGAATGATGGCACAAAACTCCATGACAATAATGTCTCTCAATGTCAACAGTCTAAACACACTCTTTATGAGACAGAGTGGCAAAATGGATTAAAAACTGAATTCAACATTTTGCTGCCTACAAGAACTTCATTTTAACTATCACTATCACTATCTTCCCGTTCATCATCTATTTGCTAGAGCGGGCAGCAGTAATATCTCCATATGTCCTGTCTCATGCTAGTAGAACCTAAAGGCACCTGCTTGCTCCAGGAACATAAAGAGCCTCAAACCAATATATTAGGTCATGGGAATGACCTAATATAAATGTTACTGGTATTTGGCATATCAAATACAACACGGGCAGCTTGCCAGGCTTGCCGTGCAGGTGGCATACTCTCGTAGTCACCTCTAAATAAAGCATTTATTGATGAACTGTGCAGCCAGGGCGGCCACCACGAGCCAGGCTGTGATAGTCTGATCTGCTGGGTGGAGTTGTGATGAGAGGGAAGTCGGATGTGGAAAATGGCGGTCCCCATGGAGTGCGGGGTGTCGTCTGGCTTCTTGTGAGGCTCTGCTGGGGTGGCAGACCAGGGCTAGAACCCGACATGCCTCCTGGGTGCCTCATGAGAGGCTGGTCACAGGGAGAGCAAGTAGCAGTTCTGCTCCATGTCTGAGAGTCTCTGGTTCAGCATACCTGGGCCGGATTGAAAAAAAACTGCTTCAGGGTGGGTGTCGATGATCTGGGCTGTGATAGTCTGATCTGCTGGGCAGAGTTGTAATGAGAGGGAAGTCCGGATGTGGAAAATGGTGGTCCCCATGGTGTGTGTGGGTGGTGTCGTCTGGCTTGTTGTGAGGCTCTGCTGGGGTGGCAGGCCAGGGCTAAGTCAAAGGCTGGAAAATAATTCTTCATTTAAACAACTTCTCCATAAAAGTACAGGGTAACTATATTAACATTCTACAACATAGATTTCAGGCTGAAAAAGGTTAGCAGGGACAGTCAATTTAATTTCTTAATAATCAAGAGATATGTACACCAGGAAGAAATTACACTCCTAAGTATATATGTATCCAATGAGGGGCCAGCAAAATAATTAAAACAACTACTAATAGACTTCACAGAGGACATTGCTAATAACGCAATCATAGTTGGCAACTTCAGCATTGCCTTATTACCTATTGATATATCAAAGAGACTAAAACTCAGCAAGGAAATACTATCTGTTAAGGAAATGGAAGAGAAAGGAGTAGTAGATATACACAGGAATTTTTCAATCCCATAAAGCCAAATACACATTTTTGTCCAGCACACATGGAATATTCTCTAAAATAACCCACATGCTGGGACACAAAACATCACTGTATCACTGTATCACTGTCTTCCTGTTCATCATCGATTTGCTTGAGCAGGCACCAGTAACATCTCCATATGTCCTGTCTCATGCTAGTAGAGCCCAAGGCATTTGCTTGCTCCAGGAACATAAAGAGCCTCAAACCATTCCATCGGGTCATGGGAATGAGGTCTATAATTGTTACTGGTATCTGGCATATCAAATACAATGCGGGTAGCTTGCCAGGCTCTGCCGTGTGTATGGCATACTCTGGTAGTCACTTCTGATCTCCAGACATTAGATTTTTTATTCTTATGGCTGTTCTTATGACTTAGTACAGAACAGTTAAACAGGTGTCCCCAATTTTATGACCAAATACCAGAGAAAAATATACTAATACTTTAAAAAAATCCAAGGTCTGGAGCAAAAGTACAACAGGCAGGACATTTGTCTTATATATGGTCAATATGGGTTCTATGCCTAGCACCCCATATGGTCTCTGAGCGACACCAGGAGTAAGCTCTGAGCACACCTGGGTATGGCCCAGAAACAAGAAAGTATAATCCGAAATAAAGTTACATAGGGATTCCATCAAACTAGTGGAACCAATCATGTCCTAGAATATACTACATTCCACGATGAGTAGGAAAGAGAAGTAGGAGGAAGAGTTAGAGAGAAAGGAGATACAGAACCTGCCATGGAGGTGGGCCGGGGAATGGGGAGGGAGGTGGGAACATTGGTGATGGGAGATGGGCATGGGTGGAGGGGTTGTTTGTTGGAACACTGTAGAACCAAAACTCAAACATGAGCATCTTGTAATTGTATATCTAAAGGTGGTGTAACAAAATAACAATAAAAAAGAGTTACATGGGGATGGAGTGAAAACTGGAGAAATTATTTCCAAATAGTTTGAACAAAGGCACTATTTGATTTACTGCAAAATAAAACAATGAAAAATAGTATTTATGACGGAAACCATTGGAGCCCTTACAAAATACATACATGAACTGGAATAATAGTATAGCAGGTAGGTGTTCATCTTGTACACAACTGATTTGAATTTGATCCCTGGCACCCAGCATGGTTTCCCCATACCTGTCAGGGGCGATCCCTGACCACAGAAGCAGGAATAAGTCCTGAGCACCACCAGGTGTGGTCCCAAGACCCAAAATAAATAACTTTTAAGTAAATATAGAGCTGGATTATGTTACTAAGAAGACAAAATTTGCATTTTAAACTTGAGGCAAAATGTTGAGTTTTATCACTTTCAGAAAATATTTTTAACTTCAAGTGTAAGAACTGTTAGCACAGGTGTTTAAAGAATTCTAGAAATATAGTACTAAAACCCAGTGGGAACAGCAAAGAGGAAATGAGAAGAAAAAAGTCCAACTAAGCCCTCAGAGGCAAATAGGCATGTAATAGAAATAGACTTTTGGTCAGCCTCAGGAGTACTTAGAAGCTGTATGTGGCCCCAGAATAAGTCTGTATTCTTTTTTAAAAGAAGAATCACTAAACTCTTAGTAAAACTTACATGCACATTTAACTGACTCTTAAGAGTTATTATCACTGTATGCTAAATACAAATAAAACATATCTCAATAAAATCAACAAGAAAGATATTGTATCACTAGCCATTCAGACCATCAAACATTGGAAATAGATGTTAATCAACACAGAGAAAAGGAGAATCAAATCAAACAATTGAAAATAAAACACTGAAAAACAACCAGTGGGCAAAAAAAGAAATCAGAAAAAAAGTTTTCCTGAAAACAAACGAGAATGAGAACATGAGCTACCAGAACTTGTGGAACACAGCTAAAGCAGTGTTAAGAGGGAAATTTTAAAGCTCTGTATGCATTCATCAGGAAAGAAGAAAAGGCCCACATAAATGCCTTGACTTCACAGCTTAAGTACTTAGAAAATGACCAGAAAAAGGAACACAACACAGGAAGGAGGATATAAATAATAAGACTCAGGGGAGAAATAAAAAGAGATGAAATCCAAAACACAATCCAAAAGATCAATGAAACCAAGAGGTGGTTTTTGAAAAACTAAACAAGATTGACAAACCACAAGCAAGACTCACAAAGAATGAGATAGAAATTAAATAAATAGAATCAGAAAGGAAGAGGGGAATATCATAACAGAAACCACAGAAATTCAAAGGCTTACCAGAGATTGCCTAGAGAGAAAGTTGCCATGAAACAAGACAACCTTGGGGCGGAGTGATAGTCTAGTGGGTAGGGTGTTTGCCTTTGCGTGGCTGGCCTGTGCCATCCCGGTTCGATCCCCAGCATCCCATCTACCACAACCCACTGCAAGCATCACTCTCAATGGAAAAAAAACTAAAATCTCCCCCTAAAACAAGGGGGACAAGACAAGGTTGCCCATCCATGCCACATTTATTCAGTATAGTATGTCATTTGTCTTCTCATTGTTCATCAATTTGTTCAAATGGGCGATAGTAACGTCTCCATTCATTGGGAATGAGGCTCATAATTGTTACTGGTTTTGGCATATGGAATACATCATGGGTAGCTTGCCATGGCTCTGGAGTTCATGCCAGGGACCCAGTCTTTTTTATGTCAGACCATCAACCATCCAGGGCCCACGGAACAGAGCCCTGGGTATAGACAAGCCTATCTCCTGTCTGCCATCTGCTGATGCAGCTGGGCACTGAAACCACACCTGCAACACCTCAAAGGGCAGGTCAGTATAGTAAAGTAGTTCAAATGTTTCCCATAGCAATTAGGGAGAAGAAAAGTGCATCCAGATAGGAAAAAGAAGTCAAGCTATCACTATTTGCAAGTTTGTTAAATCAGTGAAGTATGAGATGTGATAGAATAACAATAATTTGCTACTATTAATTTTGGAAATCTACTTCTGAAAAGACTGTAAGTAGCAGAGAGAATCTATAGAGGAAGCAGGTAACTAGTGGCTAAGTAATCATGACTGTCTTGGAGATGTTAATTAAGACTAAATTAAATTAAATCAAATTAAGAGCAGGTAGGAATTAAAGTTATGGAAATATAGTCATGATGTGCAAATAGGATAATCAATGTTTTAGTCAATGTGTAAATGATCCTTCCTCACCATTCAACTGTGACCTAAGGGAAGAAAATTATACACTTCTCTAGAATGCTGCATAATTTATAGTCAGCCATCTATTTTAAGCAGTAGAAAACAGGTATTTTGATAAATATGCTTTGACCTTGACTTACCAAAACAATTTTTAATTCTAAGATATTCTAACTTTTTATATCATTAGAACTTTGACAATATGTTTATATAGACTTTGGGGCAACAAAAATCTTTGAGTAGACAGCAACAAAAAATGTGCTAGGTGTTATTCTTGTTCACAAGTAGAAATGAATGCTTGTCCTCATGATGTACAAGAAGGTATTAGATAATATGGTATTTCATGCTGACTTTGACACTATATTTTAAACCTAACATAAAAATAAATATACGGATGTAATATAAAAATAAATATATGGGTCTTAGTAGACAGGGCTATATTAGTTTCTGCATTAGCTTTTTAAATTCCTACTTTAAATATCTTATCTGTATTATAGAAATAAAGAGACAATATATTTTAACTTAAGAAGAGGAACTTGCAATAATTTTTAGTTCATATTAGAGACAGATTGAGGACAGATTGAGGAATCTCAGCCCAATGGATACTTGTTAATAGATTTTCCATGTATCTATATTATAAACAAATACATAGGCTAATGCCTAGAAGAATCAAAGATATAACTGATAATAAATCAACCTAAAGGGGAACTTGAAAGATTAGGAAATTAAAATATTTCATTTCCTCTTTTGTTTCTGATAATAAAATTTGAATCAGATGGGTTGGCCATGTAATGCGATTTGGAGACAACCCCTGCACTAGAGTTGTTACCAACTGGATCCCATGGGATGTCAAAAGATCACGTGGTCGCCACCTACAAGATGATAAGAGTTCTTAGTCAAGACCCTGAACAAACAGTTTGTGACTCTTCGTATTCCTGAAGCAACTAGATGCCAACTCACTGGTACGTGATAGGGTCAAATGGAAATGTTACTGGCACCCGCTTGAGCAAATCGATGAATAACGGGATGTCAAGTGATCAAGTGATGTGGGGACAGAGATGTAGTACAGGAGTTAAGGCACATCCTTACATGCAACCAACCCTGATTTAATCCCACCAGCACATGGTCCCTGAGCAGCACAAAGCCATAGCCCTGGAACCCCACTGTGAAGACCAAGCAGCATTACATTCTCAGACCCTCAGACTGAACCACTAGTCAGGAATTGCCAGGGAAGGTACCTGGTTCCCTGAGTAATGCTTGAGAAACTACCCCACCTTTCCCCTGCCCAGTATCACAAGTTTTTCTAAATTATTTAAGTAAAAATCTTTTATGGGTTTAGTGAGAACAAATGGGAGTGTAATCTATGTTTAGTAGAGTTGTTCACTGTTCCCATTTGGAAAGTGGTCCTCGTGATCCTCAGGTGATGCAGGATCTTCTCTTGGAAATTGTTAATCAATAGAACATGGATGGTTCAACACTAGGGTCAAAGCAGGCTGTACTGCTCTGTTTCTGTGGCCCTCATTGTTATTATTTAATACCTTCCTCATGTTGCTTTCCAAATAACCAAAGACTAGATAAAGCTCATATACTTAGACTATGGATTTATGACTTTACATTCTATATCACAAATACCCTAACACCAGGCAAAGAAATATGGAAGAACAGTTAGGTTTTGCTCTTTCATATCTAGAATACTAATTCTCATAAAATTAAAATTTTTGCCACCTTTAGTAGCCTTCAGTGAGACCACAATAATGATTAATTTTATTTTTAAAAATTTTTATTAAATATTTTATTATACCACCGTGAGATATACAATTACAACATTGCTCATGTTTAGAGGTTTTGGTCACATAGTGTTCCAGCTCCCGCCATCCACCAGTGCCCATTTCCCACCACCAATGTCCCCAGTTCCCTCCCCTCCCATAGCCTGCCTAAATGGCAGGTTCTTTATCTATTTTCTCTCTCCCTCTCTCTCTTTTCCTTCTCTTACACATTATGGGTTGCACTACATACACTTAGAGGCCATCGTATGCATTTTTTGCCTGTATTTAATGCTCAGTTCTAGGTTGGTATTAACCCTTTCGACATTTATTCACACATGTTCCCTTCTCTGTCTTACCTAACCTCCTGACTCCCACATGTTTGCTGTAATTTCCACTTTTGGTCAGACCACCTGATATATTTATGTCATGAAAATAAATGCAGTCATTCTATATCTCTCTCTTTTCTTCTGACTAATTTCACTCAACATGATCCTTTCCTTGTCCAATGATCAATTTTAAAGTTGAAGTTAAAATAAAACCAACATCTCATTACAAAACGGACTTAGGTGTTCAAAGACTTTAGCAAGAGTTTAATAAGTCACTAAAATTCTCTCTTAAAAAATTATTCATTTCCCTATGTAATTTTCTGTTTAATAGTGTAAATAACTAATCCATAAATTCAGAGTTATTTATATAAATCCGATTTATTCCATATGAAAAGATATGTAGCTTAAATCAGCTATTATCTTGTGAACTTCTGTTGGCTTTCTCTGGATTTATTTAAAATGAAATGAATATTGAAGGAAAGTGTCAGGAAATGTTTTATTTTACTAGAAAGGGTTATTAAGACTATACACAAATTAATAACTCAAAATTGGCTAGAATGTTTAAATTGATGGGTCAAGCATTTTTTAAAGAAAAAAATACATTTGTATGAGTGCATATTCTATAATTCCTGCTTTGAAATAAAAAGCGTTTGAAACTCATAGTTTCAAGGATTTTCTATATATTGGGACAGTGATAAAAATAGGTAGTTTAGACCACAGGAAATGAAACTATAGACTATAATTAAATTATGAACAAAATGAAAGGGTTTTTTTTTGGTCAGGGAGATGAGCTTTGTGTAAATATTTATGTATAGGCATAAGTGAGTCATTGTATATACTATGTCCTCCATTATATATTTTGGACAAATATGATCTTGAGCAGCTACTTAAAACCTCTTCTCTGATGTCATCACTATATATATATATATATATCATACATATATATGAGATTATATATGAGATTCCTTCTTAGCTCTAATGCATACTAAACACAGATTTACTACAGGGATTTTATACTTTACTCTCTGCCTGCCTGTCCTTCTTAATCGTTTCAGTTCTCTTCTCAAAGAACACCTATTATGAGTTCTTCTATTATAACTTCATATGAGTATAGCACAAATCCCAACCAAATACAAAAACAAAATAGAGAAGCCTATTTAAAGTCCAGGTATGCTGGTCTCAGCAGTTAAAGTCACTGGGCTTTCATGGAGATGGAGCTGGGGTCCCTTTTCACCCATGGCTGTCCCATCCAGGAGGCCGATTGGACCTGTCCACAAACTGCTTCTAGGCTCTTGGCATGAACCACAGACACAGATACTTGGGGCAGAGTTGACACTGGCTCTCCCTATTGCAACACATCAGTAAATGCATGAAATGAGAGCCTACCTACTACCAGAGTATCCCGCCCACATGGCCAAGCCTGGCAGGCTAGTGGTGTCATATTCAATATGCCAAAAACAGTAACTAACAATAATTGACTTCATTCCTGTGACCTGAATGAATGGTTTGAGGCTCTTTGTGTTTCTGGAGCAAGAAGATGCCCTTGGGCTCCACTAGTACCTGACAGGGATGAATGGAGATGTTACTGGTGCCTGCTAGAAAATCGATGAACAATGGGAAGACAAGTGATACAAGTGATGATAGATCTCTCTGATAATATAGTATTTATGAATATAACCCTAAATCCAGGTGATACTTATTATTTAATTTTGGATTGTTGCTCTAAAGTCTAGAGTGGAATTAAAAGTACCCTCTTGACTTTAATTCTACATCTCAGTGAACACATATTGGTAAAAGTTTGTTCTATATATTTCAGTATATGCTGAGAATAACCATTGGACATATGTGGATCCTACACCATCAATACAAGGTGATCAGAAGACTCTGCACTGATCACTAATCTTGGGGAAGGGCTTCATTCACACCTTTGTCAAAAAAACCACAACATAGTAAAGTGCAATATTAAACACCATTTTACCAACAGAAAGGCATAGAGCACTTTCAGCTCTCATAGTTTTCTAGAAAGAAAGTATTAAGAAAACAATTATTTCAGGGGCCGGAGTGATAGCCCAGTGGGTAGGGCATTTGCCTTGCATGCGGCCGGCCCATGCCAGCCCAGGTTCGATCCCGGCATCCCATATGGTCCCCAACGACCGCCAGGAGTAATTCCTGAGTGCAGATCCAGGAGAAACCCCCTGAGCATTGCTGGGTGTGACCCAAAAAAGCAAAAAAAAAAAAAAGCAAAAAACCCATATTATTTCAAAAAAGATCCCTTTGTGGGCTAAACAGACAGTACAGAGGGCAAGGCACCTGCCTTGTTTGCTGCCAATCTGAATTTCATCCCCATAATTACATAGTTCCCATGCTCCACCATGAGTATAGAGCCAGAAGTAAGCCCTAAGTACCAATAACTATGGCCCTAAAACAAAACCCAGCCAAAATATCTTTGTGAAGTATGAATTTCTCCTCAGAGAAGCAAGTAATTTTCAGTCTTGCAAAGACAATCATCAGGGTACATTCCAGTGTATATACTACATAATTTTAGAGCTTTCCATGTCTCTACAGATCTAGGAGTCAGGGGAGCCCTGAAAATTAAGTCCAGAAGATAATTTACTCTTTTGGATTGGAGGAAAGGGAAGCAAACTGTCTTAACCTTAGACATTCAGTTCTTATCTGCATCACAAGAAAGAATTGAGGGATGACATGGCGCCCACTTGAGCAAATGGATGAATAACGGGATGTCAAGTGATCAAGTGATGGTATATACATAGAGCTCAATGGGTTTTGTTAAGTACATGCTCTAGTTGTGAATAAGAACACCCTCAGGGGAGAATCCTGCCCCTTGGATTTGTGGACAGAGACTTTCTAGTGTGAATTAATGAAGGTACACAGTTATGAAGGGCTTGGTGTAGTGGAGAATAAACTGGGCAGTGCTGAGTTCTTGCAGATATATGAGGATTCCAGTTTTGTACATGTGACACAGGTCACATGTGTAAGACACAGGCCATAGACATGACACAGCACAGCTAAGTCACATGCATGTACTTAGATTTCAACTTAATAACCTTTGTTAAGAGAAAGACAATGAGATAATTGGGCCACCAAAGAAAGTTCACATATTTAAAGGTATGAGAACATAAGTTCTGCCACTCCATTGAAAGGTAAGGGGATTTCCTTGGTAAGGCATGGAAGATGCCTTTATGAGAAACGTTCACATGTCACTGTATTTTTCAAAAGTAAACCTAGCTACCATGAGAACTTCTCTGGGAAATAAAAGATGGATTTGGGGGTGGTATATTTTTGTTCTCATATTCATTTTAGAACACAGTTCAGGTCTCCCAAAGAGAAATCAAAAGAGCTATGCTTGGAATATCACGCCTCATTCAAGTGAGAGAAGGAATCCGGAGTTCCAAGCTTCCTCAATGAAGATAGAGAGTCAGAGACACTGTCTTGTTTACCAAAGTGGCAAAAAATCAGATGGGCTGGACATGTAATATGATTTGAGACAACAGTTGGACTAGATCAATTACCGACTGGATCTAATAGGACGTCAAAAGATCACATGGCCACACACCTACAAGATGGTCAGACTTCTTCATCAAGACCCTGAATGAATGGTTTGAGTCTCTTAGTATTCCTGGAGCAAGCAGATGCCATTGGGCTGCACTGGCACGTGATGGGGTCAAATGGAAATGCTATTGGCACCCACTCGAGCAAATCAAGAATAATGGGATATCAAGTGATATCCTTGATATATCCACTAGATATATCAAGATATCTAGTAATCCATTTTAGAAATAAGTTTTCTCTAGACACTTTGGATAAAGTCTGGAGAGCAATAGCAGAGCTGGTAGGGCGCCTTTCACTTGTCGAACCCAGGTTCTATCCTTGGCAGGGATAGAACTGGAAGGAGAGAGCTAGGGAGTGAGAGGGAGGAAAGGGATAGGAAAAATGCCTGTCATAGAGGCAAGCTGGGGTGAAGGGAGTAGGGGGTGATGCAAGGTAAACTAGAGACATTGGTACTGGAAAACATCCACTTGTAGAGAGTTGAGTAGTGGAACACTGTATGACTGAAACCCAACCATGACCAGCTTTGTAATGGTCTATCACAGTGATTAAATTGTATTGATTGATTAATTGATTGATTGATTTTTGGGTCACACCTGACAATGCTTAGGAGTTATTCCTGACTTAGCACTCAGGAATTATTCTTGGCAGTGCTCAGGGGTCCATCTGGAATGCCAGGGATAGAACCTGGGTTGGCCAAGTGAAAGGCCAAGTGAAAGGCAGATGCCCTACCAGCTCTGCTATTGCTCTGACCCTCAATTTTTTTAAAAAATAGTCTTTGTTGAATATTTTTTGGGAAGACCTATTCTTCAATAAGCAGAATATTTTAGACATGAACCAAATTCCTTCAGGGGAATTAAATGCTTTTGTTCTCTCTTTTTACCTTATTTTCTGAGGATGAATATAATAAGGATCAATAAACATGCTAAAGAATCTATACAGATTCACAACCTGGAGTTGTGAGAAACATTACAATCAATCAGCAATATGGTTAGATATTTTCTCAACAATTGATTAAATTTTTACCAATTTTTGCTTTTGTTTTTGTGTGTATGTGTGTGAGAGAGAGAAAGAGAGAGAGAATGTGTTTGTGTGAGTGAGTGAGTGTGTGTGTGTGTGTGTGTGTGTTTGTGGTGGGGTGTTGAGTCACACGCCACCCCAGACTGAGCACACTCACCAGTTGTCCTCAGGGATATTCCTAGTTTTGCTCTCAGGAAACATTTTTAGGGACCTTATATGGTGTAAATGATCAAACTAAAGTTGGCTTTATGCAAGTCAAGTGCTTTAGTCATTGTACTAAGTCTCAAGCACCTCTGCTTTCTTATTTTCTAACTTAACAACTTATTAGAATTTTTCATAAGTTTTTAGTGAGGAGTATAAAAAGAGTAATGCACCCAGTGCACTTTGTAAAGGAAAAACATACAATAACAACTGAGGTTAAGACAAATATATGTCACTATTACTATGTTTTTAATTTTTAGTAAGAGATTTAAAAAGAAACAGTAACCACTGTAAATTTAAATGACCAGATCTGTCAAGTAAGGACTTTTTGGGTCATTGGAATGTTATCTTAATTCCGTAAATATTGTAGAAAAAGGTCATTTCCTGCCAAAAGGAACTATTATTTTAATGGACATCACTGTGAGCCATCAAAGATTTTTGTGACATTTATTTAAAATTTGTTTCTTTTGTTCTTACTACTTCGCTCTTGCATTCTGCCCAGATAAATATACTAATGCTTTAAATGTAGGATGGATGAAAAAGTGATGGAAAAATAGTAACCACAAGCCAACATCAAGCTGAAAAAAACAAGAAACCATAATCTCTGTATGAGATGAAGCTTTGTGGAAAGAAAAATTCACTGAGTCTAGACTAAAGTAGTAAAAACTTGACGAATGTAGTTAAAATAAATAAAGTATAGCTTTTAAGCCAGCATAAGAAAAGCAGGGAAATAAGATTCAAGGGAATTAAATTTTAATTTAAATTTTAAAACTATGTCATTGTAATAGATGGTCAGTAGAACTGACCACGTAAAAAATTGGCTAGAGCTTTCAAAGACATCTACATTTTAAAACTAACAAAATATTTTTCTTGGACCAGATTAAAATCATTAAGATATCAAAATTCAAAGAAGAAAGTCAAATGACTTTTTGGGTCAGGGAAGTCTGGGAATCAACATTTCGTATATTTTATTTTCTTCATGAGAAATGAAATGAGTTCTTATCTTTTATTTTTCTTCCCCTCTAATATAGCAATAGAGAAATGTTGGCCACACAAGATAAACATTTGGGTTGCTTTCTATGACTTTCTTATTTTTTATCTAAGAGAAGCCATCCTTTTTAATATTGCAAATATTCAGGGTGTTTTACTTCTCTATGTATATCTTTACAATTCTTCATTCAGCTTATAAATTTGCAAGTTAATTGTATTTATTTACATTCAATATAACATGTTTTCATTTATTTGCTCTTACATTAAGGAAGTATCCATTTTTATTATTTTTAATCACAACTCTTCCTTCAAAATAAATATTTTTCACTAATATTTTTCTCTTTGATTTAGTGATTTTTATGCAATGAGTATTGGTCTTATTGTTAATTTTTATATTTTACTCCAACTCTATACTGACTTGTGAGGCTGTGAAGTTCTTGGCTTACTGAAAACTGCTCTTTAGGGCATATGTTAGGAAGGGCTAGTATTTGTTTATAAGCACAAGTGGGGAATTTTCTTTCCTGCCAGAGGACATTTAGGTATTTATAACATCATTTTCAAGCCATACAATATAGGCATATGGGGCCAGAGAGATATACAGTAAAGAATAAGTCACTTGCTTTGCATTCATTGGACCTATATTCAATCCCTGGTACCAAATACAGCTCTCGGAGCATGCCAGAAGTGATCCTTGAGCAGACAGCCAGGAGTAATTTCTGAGCACCTCTGGATGTAGCTCTTTCCCGTGCAAGAAAGAAATAGAAAAAAGAGAAAGAGATCGGAGAGGGAGAAAGAAAGAGTGAGAGAGAGGAGAGAGAGAGAGTGGAGGTGAGAGAGAGTGGGGGGAAAAACAGGGAGAGTGGGAAAGAAGAAAGGAAGGCAGGCAGGCAGGCAAGCAGGCAGGCAGGCAGGAAAGCAGGAAGGCAGAAAGGCAGGAGGGAAGGCAGGAAGGCAAA